>JANHGC010005085.1:48343-59644 GCA_027560395.1 Boaedon fuliginosus | reverse complement strand
TTGGGCAGCATAAAAATGTAATAAATAAATAAATAAATAAATAAATAAATAAATAAATAAATAAATAAATAAATAAAACCAACAGAGGCTGTGTGAGAGCTCCATAATCCATTCTTTTTGAATCCAAACTGCATACTCCTATGGTAAATCATTACACTGTATAAGATAAAAATGCATTGATTTGTATGTTAATAACAATACTCATCCACTCTTGAGCTGGAAGCCACATCTCATCTTTTTTTCACATTTGTCTCAGCCTAGCATGACCCAAGGGACCTGAGGGACAGAAATCCCTCTGACCATTGGATGGAGAAAGATAATTTGTCCAACAGAGGCACTTTAAGACCTGACCATATGCCGTTATGTGATGAGGTGATGGTTGGACTAGCAGACGCAAAACCTATCTCCAACAGTACCAGCAAGAGGAAGAGAAAAGGTTCTCTTTCTGGGGTGAACATGAGTGAGAACAGCCTCAGAAGCTCAGGGGAGCAAGTCGAGATGGTCGCCTGCGCAGAAGGGCCACACAATCCGTCTCCCGAAAGGATGCAAGACAAAGATGAAATAGCTTGCGAGCTCTTGGGAGCCACCACTCCCTCTAGACTTCTTCCGGGGCCAATCTTGAGTCCTAAGAAGCGAAAGCTGATTTTGCACATCGATTTGAACAACACCATCCTGGTCTCTGATGCAATTACCAAACAGGACCCCAGTGCTGCTTTAAACTATTACCTGAGTACGGTGACCTGGGGAAAACTTAGCCACACAGGTAAGATCATCTGGTATGTTGGGGAATTCGCATCTTCAGTTTTGGGCCTGGGATATATTTAAAAAATAAAAAAATAAATGTTTGCAGTTATGAACGAAGAGTTTCATGCCCCAAAATGCCATTAGGCAAGAAAAAAACACATGCAAATGGTCTTCGACTTACGACCGTAATTGGGATCAGAGTTTCTGTCACTAAGAAATGCAGTCAGCCAGTGTGTTGCACCAAATTTTATGACCTTGCTGTGGTGGTTAAGCAAATTCCCATGGTCATTGAGTGAATCATTAAGTGAATCTAGCTTTCCCCATTGGCTTTGCTTGTTGGGAGCCCCTTAGGAAGGTTGTAAATAGTGGTTTTATTTGTTTGTTTGTTTGTCTATCTGTTTATTTATTTATAAAATTTATAGGCTGCCCATCTTACCTCAAGGTGACTCTGATCCTGTGACTGTCATAAATGTATGCCAGTTGGCAAGTGCCCACATTTTGATCAGATGACCACGGGGACGTGAGGATTAGTTATAAGTATGCTGACCAACAACCATAAATCACTTTTACATGTCATTATAACTTCATTAAAACAAATGGTCATAAGTTGATGACTACCCTATATTGCTTTTCCCTCTAGAAAATAACTTGTGTTGTAGGGATGGAAATGAAAATGGATAGATTTCACAGACATTATGGAGTCAAATAGTTTGTGGGGAAATACATGAGACATTTTTAAAATATTCTCCAAAATTATGTTGGAATTTTACTGCATGTCAATGAGAATTTCTTGCACACCGTTTTCCTGATTTCAGGTTTTTCAGATTCTGCCCACAGATATCTTGAAGCAATGCATTTGGAATTCTTTCTCCAAAATCTCTGGTTCTAATAACCCCATCAGTTAGGCTTTTCCCTATAACTGTATACTGTATAAAATTAATAAATACACATTAGCCTCACTGAAAATATGCGGAGTTTGAAACAAGGCCATTTAAACCTTGAAAAACTTCCAGTAAAGTCAGAATAACCCACTTCACCTATTTCAAGCTTGAGTTGTTTTGAGTTCAGAATATTTTGCACAGTTTTACGCCAAATGCATTTTGTTCTGCTTCAAAAGCGGCAATCATTTCTTTTCTCTTGAAAGAAGAGTTTCATTGCTTTTTAGGAGAGATTTTAAAAGCTATAAGATATAAAAAAACAAACAGTAGCCTGGGGTCCTTGTTGCTCCTGGAAGCTCCTGGTGGTTTTCTTGCAGATGTTTCATTTCCAAATTACTGTGTTTCCTTGAAAATAAGACCCAGTCTTATTTTCTTTTTGGCCCCAAATAAGCATCAGGTCTTATTTTTTTGGGATGTCTTACCCACTTATCTAAGGATCATTGCAACCATGCCTCCCATGCCTTGACACCTGTCACGCCACTGCCCGACTTCTGTGAGCACTCATGGCTGTTCGCAGCCAGACGCCACGTGGCTCATGCTGGTGCCACTGCTTGTGGCAGGACACCACATGGCTCGTTACATGCCCTGACACCTGTCACGGTGCTGCCTGATGTCTGTGGCCACTCACAGCTGTTCGCAGCCAGACACATGTGGCAGGAAGCTGCGTGGCCTGTTGTGTCATTGTGCAAGTGAGTGGCACGATGAGTCACACGACATCTGGCCACAAGTGGCGACAAGTGGCTGCAGAAGTTGTGCAGCGGCACGACAAATGTCAGGGCATGGGAGGCATGGTTGCAGTGGTCCTAAGGTAAGTGGGGTAAGACATCCCAAAAAAATAAGACCTGATGCTCCACCCTCCTGCTCTAGCTTGAATTTTATGCCTGCGCCTCACCCCATCTCATACAACCAGATGGTTGGCGGGATTGTGTGCAGATGGGGGAAGCATGTGTGCATGGGCGTGTGTGTATGCTCATGCTTGGGGGTCACACACATGTGCAGGGGGGTTGGGCACATGCATATGAATTCAGCACACAGTGAACAAAAGTTTCACCACCGCTTGTATAGGTGGTGTCATTACAGACCTAGAGAAGTTAAAGCTGCAGTTTTATCCACATCTACTAGGAAGTAAGCTCCTGAACTCAGTGGGGATTTATTGCTGAGTAGCTCTGCAGAAAATTACTCAATGAAGGATTGTGTAGGTCCCTTTCACAGCTTCATTATTACGTTGTCCCAGAATGGTAATGTATGTGATGCAAATAGTCCTTGATTTATGACCACAATTTACCCAGCAGTTCTATTGCTAAGCAAGACAATTGTGAGTTCTTCCCCATGTTATGACCTTTCTTTCCATAGTTGTTAGGTGAATTACTGCAGTTGTTAAACTAGTAACACGATTGTTAAGTGAATCTGATTTCCCCATTACCTTTGCTTGTCAGAAGGCCACAAAGGGTAATCACAGGACCCTGCAACCATCACAATAAATACATGCCAGTTGCCAAGTGTCCAAATTTTGACCATCTGACCATGGGGATGCTGCAACGGTCTTAAGTGTGAAGAACGGTCACAAGTCACTTTTTTCAATGCCATTGTAACTTCAAACGGTCACTAAAGGAATGTTGTATTTCGAGGATTACCTGTGCTTGCAAGGCAGTGAGCCTTGCAGTGCCTTTTTTGAGTCTGATTCTAATCTGGAAACCTAGGATGTCGAGCTTCTGGTGTTTACAGGCCCTGAATTTGTCTGAGTCGACATTTTACTTATGAAAAGTTCTGGAAAACGTGAAAGCTTTTTTCCCTCTCTCTTCAGATTGTTTGGTTCACCTCAAGAAAGCCGATATACCCAGCTATGAACATTATGTTAATTGTAGTTTTAAGAAGGTTATCACATCCCTCTAGTCCGCCTGTGGTGGTGTGTGCTTTTTTGGGGGGGAAAGTTGGTTGTTTGGGCCGTGTTTTGGTCGTGAATAAATAATGTGTAGTATTTATGTAGCCTTTTATTTTTAGTATTTTCAATCTTGGGGGCATATTATCTCAGTCATACAGTACTACAGAACATTTTCTACTAGAGACCAGTCGTTCTACCATGCTGCTCATTTATCTCACCTGAATCAGGTTAAAGAAGAGCACTGTGGCCTAGGTAGGGTTAGTCCTCAACTTATAACCGTTTGTTTAGCAACTATTGGAAGTTACGATGATGCTGAAAAATGTGACTTAACAGCCAGTCCTCATAATTATGACTGTTGCAGCGTTCCTGTGCAGGATCACAAATACACACAATCAGAGGTGATATTCAGCCAGTTCTGACGGGTTTGGGAGAACCGGTAGCGATAATTTTGATTGGTTCGGAGAATCGGCAGACACCACCTCTGATTGGCCCTGCCCCTCCCATGAGTCTACACACGCCCCTATTTGGCTGCCAGGATGCTTCACAAAGGTTTTCTAGGCCAAAAACGGGACATGGGGGGGTGCTGCCTCACCCCACCCCTATTAGGGTGTCAGGAGGCTTCAGGGTGGCTTTCTAGGCAAAAGAATGGGGTGAGGGGAGGTTTGGCAGCCCACCCAGTCACACGAACACACAGCCAGGCCCACCAAGCCACGCCTACAGAACCTAGTAAAAGAATTTGAATCCCACTCCTGCGACACAATTAATATTTCTGAGTTTTGGAGTAGATAGAAAGCCCAAGAGCTTTTTACCTAATCAAGAGGGACCCTGGACTTAGAGTAGAGAACCATGGTTGCATTTAACTGCTACTAAGGAAATAAGCCATCATTCCTTGTCTTTGGAAAAGGCTCCCCAGCCACAGGAACGGCTGCAACCAAGAAGGGTTGTATGCGCGTTTCCTCACAGTCCTCATGGCTGTTCATCTTCCTTGCTTCATCTTAACATTACGTGGGCTCTCTATTTAGTATTAAAACATCCTGCCTGTGCCTGACAGATTGGTTGAAAACAATTTAATTCTGCTTGACTATTAGCAGTTGGTAGGCATTTGTTTGATTTTATTAATACAGTGTCTAGCACAATATTAACAGAGCCCAATGCATGTTAAAACACATTATAAATAAAGAGTTGCAGCGGAGTAAATGAGAAGGAAGCAGGGAAGGGAGGCTGGAGCACACCTGCTTCCTCAGTTCTGTTCCTGGTGAGGCGGTGGGTATCGGCAGAGAGGATTTTGAAAAGCATCGTAGTACATTTGGAGCAGTTTTGTGTAAGATTGCAAAGGAAGCAGTGGAACTTAATAAGCTTTAAATGATGGCACCGACAGCTGATGGATATTCAGCTTCTTGGCAAGGAATAGATTCTGCCTTAAACAGCTAGACTGCTGAGTTTCTTATTTGTCTCTTTAAAAGCCGAGTCAGGAAGCTGCTGGGCTTATAACAGAAGCATCACCTTGATAGGACCAAAGTTATACACTGTGATACTTATTCCACTTTTAACCCACCGTTGGCCTGTCGGTTTTATTTCCTCCGGTTCTAATTTTCACAGTTCCCAAGGGAAATAGGTTAGCTCAATGTTTTTTCAGTGTGGACTTCAACTCCCAGAATTCCTCAGCCACATGCACATGCTGGGCAATTCTGGGAGTTGAAGTCCAAAGTTGCCAAGGTTTATTTTATTTTATTTTATTTTATTATTCAATTTATATCCCGCCTCTCTTCACCCATCTGGGGAACTCGAGGCGGTTGAAAAATACTGGCTCGGAAATGACAAATAGAGCCTTAGTCCCGCCCTTCAGTGCTGAATGGGGCTCATCTAGGGATTTCCTGGTTTTAAGTTGACAATATAAATAGACATGTGCAACTTTCATTTGCATAAAGTTTTAAGCCAGGATGTGGACAATCAATTGACAGCTGCATTTCAAAAGTGAACAGGAGAGTGGGGTGAATGGATGTTGAAGGGAGTTTTAAGACGCAAAATGGGGGCCTTAAGTCTTTGAGGACATTTTGCTCCTTAATCATGCAACTCCTGTCTCCTCCACACACAGACAAAAAGCCCAAAATATGTTGCCCCACTCTGATTGGGCTACCATTTTAAAGTCACCTTCCCACCAAGTAGTATCTATATATCTCCTCTCATTTACATGGTGTTTTGAACTGCCAAGTGGGCAGGCCCTGGGGCAAGACAAGTGCCTCAACCTGCATTTTTGGCCATTGCTCAAATCATGTTAAAAATAAAATCAGTGTATATTTTTAATTTATACTTCTGGAACATATTTTGATATAGAAACTGTTAGGGATGGGAATGAAGAATTTATATTATTGGGGTAACAAAGGATTAGCTGTTTGCAGTTTAAAAATTAAAAGTTGTCCACTGAGGAATGACTAAATTGGCTTATGTCATCCATGTGGAATTGCTGTCTATAATAAGCTGTATATGGGGGGGGGAAGCTTTGAAGTTCCCAGCCCATTTTATAATTGCCAGCAGCCATTTATCTTTCTCTGGTTGAAGTATAGGAGCTTGAGGAATGGTAGTGACTATTAAGATCCATTTCTATTCTCCAGCCGGTTCTATTCCCTGGCAATAAGGATGTGATGGCAATAAGGGGAACGTGGAGATTGATGGGGAACAAAACTGTTTGTGGGAGGTCATGGCGGGATACAAATTCATCATATAGATGAGGGGCCATTGGTGCGCTCTGAGCTTGCTTGTTTTCTTGCAGATGTTTCATTACCCAAATTAGTGAGGAGGACTGTTTGCCGTCAGTTTATATTCTGATCTGGTGTCTTGTCTGTCTGTGTGGGTGAGGGTGGTCTGGGGGATTCTTTGGTTGGGCTGTTTACTAATGGCTCTTTGGCAATCCTAGACCAGGCCAAATCCAAAAATGCCAGGGAATTTCTAGAAGCATGGCACTCTGACAAATCAGCCATCAATAGATAATTAGAATAGAACAGAACAGAACAGAACAGTACAGAACAGAACAGAACAGAACAGAACAGAACAGAATAGAATAGAATAGAATAGAATAGAATTCTTTATTGACCAAGTGTGATTGGACAGACAAGGAATTTGACTTTGGTGCACATGCTCTCAGTATACATAAAAAGAAAAAAAATACATTCATCAAGAATCATAAGATACAACACTTAGTGATAGTTATAGGTTATAATAATATATAAAATATAATTTGGATTGCACTGTAGCTTAGAGCTGCAGAGCTGAGGTGTGCGAAAACACCTCTGAGCCTCTGCATGGTTCTGGGGCTGTTTGCCACCTAGTCAATCAGAATAGAGCTGGAAGGGACCTTGGAGGTTTTCTAGTCTAACCCCCTGCTCAAACAGGAGATCCTACACCAGTGGTGACGAACCTGTGGCATGCGTGCCAGAGGTGGCACGCAGAGCACTGTATGTGGGCATGCGAGCCATCACCCCAGTTCAGCTCTGCCATGCATGCATGTGCGCCTCCCGCTGGACAGCTGGTCTTCGGGTCTCTGCTGCGCATGCATGGTGGGTGCACATGCATGTGTGGGGGCAGGGCGCATGTGTGGGGCCATGCGTGCATGCAAGCAGCCATGAGCACATACACGGGAGTGGGGTGCATGCATGGGGATGCATGTGCATGCATGGAGACATGCATGTATGCATGGGGCATGCATGCGCAGGGCATGCACACATTACATTTGGGGGTATGCACACATTTTCATACATGCGCACACTTTGGGCACTCAGTGCTGAAAAGGTTAGCCATCACTGTCCTATACTGTTTCAGAAAAGAGGCTGCCCGGTCTCTTCTTAAAAACCTCCAGTGATGAAGCACCCACAACTTCTGGAGGCAAGCTGTTCCACTGGTTAATTGTCCTCACTGTTAGGATGTTTCTCCTTAATTCCAGGTTGCTTCTCTCCTTGATCAATTTCCATCCATTGTTTCTTGTCCTGCCCTCAGGTGCTTTGGAAAATTAGTTGACCCCCTCCTCTTTGTGGTAGTCTCTCAAATACTGGAATATTGCTATCATGTCACCCCTAATCCTTCTTTTCTTTAGACTAGCCAAATCCAAATCCTGCACCTGTTCTTCATATGTTTTAGTCTCCAGGCCTTTAATCATCTTAGTTGCTCTTTGTACTTTTTCCAAAGTCTGAACATCTTTTTTGTAATGTGACTACAGCTGGATGCAGTATTCCAGGCGTGGCCTTACTAAGGCTTTATAAAGCGGTACTAACACTTCACATGATCTTGATTCTATGCTTCTGTTTATACAATCAAGGATTGGATTAGCTTTTTTGGCTGCTGCCACACACTGCTGGCTCATATTTAACTGATTGTCCACTAGGACTCCAAGGTCCCTCACGCAGTTACTGTTTCTGAGCCAAGTTTCGCCTAATCTGTACTTGGTTTTTCTTGCTTTTCTCGACATTAAATTTCATGTTGTTGGATAGGGCCCATTGCTCAAGTCTGTCAAGATCTTTTTGGATCTTCTGGGATGTTGGCTGTTTCTGCCAGCTTAGTGTCATCTGCAAACGTGATGAGTTCTCCTTCTGTTCCCTTATCTATTTATGAAGATATTGAATGGTACTGGGAATAGGCTGTTGAAGGAGGAGACAGCCCCTTCCCTGGGAGACCTGAGGCTCGGGACTGGGAGGAACCAAGCCTGTAATGGCTTGAATAGGGATAGGTTAACAACCCATGGAATTCAGCTCATGAGGGTAACAGAGAGTGCTAGGATCACTGTTGCTAAGTGATGCAGTCACGTGACGTGACACTTTACAACCGCATGGCTTAAGCGATGGAAATTCTGATCCCAGTTACGGTTGTAACTCAGGGACTCCCTGTGTTTTGACGCAGAGCTTCATCTGTCCCTTTCTTTTCTCTTCTAGGGGAGTGGCAGTGGGTCAGTGACTCTCCCTCTTTGCATCCTCCCTGCCAAGGCGCTGTGAGTTTCTACTCCCAGTATGGCCGCAACACCAAATTCACAGAGACGCCCTGGGGGAGGAAATTCCAGGACCTTCACAGGCAACACTTGAAGCTGATGGAGTGGCAGGGTCAGCCTCACCCTCAGCTCTCCCTCAAAGGTGAGCAGGCCAGGCACTACCACTTGGTGCTGCCTTCCTTCTTCTGCCTCCTGGAAAGTTTGCATCGAGAAGGGAGGGAGTTTGCAGTCATCTTTCGTACCTTCGGCACGGACCTGCCTCGTGTCCTGCGGGCGGTGAGCTGCGCCCTGGAGGGGCAGCACCCCGGCTTCCCTGCCCTGGGAGGAATCTCGGTGAGTGGGCAAACAGAATCTCCCCTTTGTTGCTCCCCTAATGTTGCTGGAATGATGCTGGCTTTTTTTTTGGCCAACTTGGCAGGTGTTTCAGCTCTTTTAGTCGAGATGCTCTAGAAGAGAATGTCACTATTAACTTGTTCTGAGAGGGTAGCATGTCCTTCTCTCCAATGTACCATATTTTTCCGTGTATAAGATGCTTTTAAATGTTTACTTGAAAATGGAGGGGCATCTTATATACCGGGGGGACTGAGAGGAGAAGGTGTGGCCCATCCCCGTCCTCCAGCTCCGCTGCACATGCTGGACGAGCTTCCCACAACGGCCAACCTGATCCTGGGTGAATCAGTTGTTGAATTACACCCCCCCACACTATCAAAATGGATCCTGGGCGCTACGCTGCAGTAGAGAAACGGGAAATGAAGCGGCCGGCATGAGGGAAGGAGGAGGAGCAGAGAGAAGAAAGAGGGAAAGCGGCCTCCTTCCCTCGCGCCGACTGCTCCGTTTCCCATTTCTCCATTGCAGCGCCGCACTCCGGAGCTTGCCCCTCCACCACTGCCCAGATGCCTCGCTTCCCCCAAGCATTTCTTTGCTAATCTGATTTCCAGGTCTGTCGCGTTTCTCCATTGTGTTTCTTGCTGTCATGTGCAGGGAAACAAGTTTGTGGGGCTAAAAAAAAAGTTCCATCAATCAATTCCAACTTCTCGAAACGGGCCCGTCTCTCTCCAGCAGTTGCCGAAGCCCACCGGAGGGAAGGCCCTTAAACGTGGAGGCCCATAAACATGGCGGCATTCCAGATTTCTGAATTTGGGGTGAGAAAAGTGGGGGGGCGTCCTATACATGAGCGCATCTTATAGACGTAAAAATATGGTATTCTCCTTTTTAGCCTTTTCTCGAAAAGGCTCGTGGGTTCGATTGATTTTTAAACAGAGAGTGGCACAAAAATAATTTAGTTTAACCATTTCAAAAAATGTACGATTGGGTTCTTTTCTGCAAAGTAAGCTCCCAATAGAAGGGAGACGTTCTTGTTGGGCTTCCTTTGTGTGAGGTTGTAGATCTGAAACTATGCAAGGAGAAATCCTACCTCTCTTGCAGATACAGTAGATCCTTCCGGGTTTTTTTTTTTCTGGGAGGTGAACAAGAGAAATTAAATTCCACAGCGTGATGCCCAATGCTAGAGATGGGGTGCTCTGAACTCGGAAACCATGTGAGTCCTCTATTAGGCTGATGGATTGATTGTGTGCCTTCAGGTCACTATTCATATGTTATTTATTGCTGAGGGATCCTACCCTGAAAGGAAAATGTCTGCTGACTTTGGTGGATTTGTTTAGAAAGGCAGCTTTTGATTCTTCTACAAAATGATTATCATCTCTAGGATTGCAGAGAATAATTCCTAATAAAGGTCATGGTTTATTAAAAATTCAAGATGCCAAAAAAAAGTTCATAAGACACTTTTTTCAGTGCCATGGTAACTTCAAATAAACATAAAACGAATGGTTATAAGTTGAGGACTACCTGTTATTGCAAATCCAGGTGGAATGCATCAAATAACACTCCCACGTGCACAAAATTTTGAAAATAAAATAACAAAAACCAAAATCCATAAACCAACATCTGATTTGTTTATTTTATTTTGGTCGTAGACCAGCATAAAATAGTCATTCTAATATAGGACTATTTTAAAAAAATCATATTGATAGCAATAGCACTTAGACTTATATGCCACTTCATAGTGCTTTTACAGCCTTCTCTAAGCGGTTTACAGAGTCAGCCTATTGCCCCCAACCATCTGAGTGCTCATTTTACCCACCTTGGAAGAACGGAAGGCTGAGACAACCTTGAGTTGCTCAGAATCAAACTGCTGGCAGTTGGCAGAATTAGTCTGTAATACTGCATTCTAACCACTGCAACACCATGCCACCACACAGTTTTATTCTACCTATTGATAGGATAAAGTAAAGTAAAAAAAATTAAATTATTGATGTGAAATTACAAAATGCAGCATGATGACATAACTCCAGTTTCAGAAAACAGTTCTCCTTCTTTAACTGGTAATTGAATTTTTTGCAAAGATTCTTGGAAATAAAGAACCCCATAGAAGTTTTCTAAAGAAAGAATTTCATTTCAACCCTATATAAAATATCCTTTAAAGAATTTATTTCCTGAAAATATTTGCCAGATACATAGAATGGAATTCCTCTTAGAATATTAATTATTCTAGGAATAATAATTCATTTTGAGACCATTCATGTTTTTCCATTTATCAATATCTGGAGTAATCTCAATATAATAAGACTGGTGCCTTTTTCGGTGGCAAAAGAAATATAAGACAGGGTCTTATTTTCGGGGAAACACAGTAGTGACAATCCATTTCCAAACAATGTGTAAATGTCATTTGAAAGCATGTAATGACAAAGAAAGGGAATCAACAAGCC
>JANHGC010005085.1:32470-46053 GCA_027560395.1 Boaedon fuliginosus | reverse complement strand
GGGGTAGGGGAAAGGGAGAAACAAGGGGTAAAATTGTGGGAGGTTTTTTGTTGTAAAACTTTTTAATAATAATAAAAAAAGGGGGGGGGGTTGCTTTTTTGCTTTGCCTGCCTGAGCCGCCCCTGCTTTGGTGTGTTAAAGAATTTACAACCTTCTTATCTTGGCCCAACAGGTATTCTTAGGGCAAGGAAATGACTCTCCCCGGACAATTCCCACTTCGGAGCTCTATGACATCTGCCTAGTCCAAACAGACCTTCTGGAGGCCATTTCTGATGTGAACTATTTCTGCCACTGCGTAAAACGCTGTGAAGAGAATTATGAGAGCTACTTGTCCAGAGTTGGGGCCTGCATCTAATGGGGCTGGCTGAGCGGTTCCCAAGGCTTTTGTGGTACTGCAGGAGAGCAAAGAGCCCGAATTTCCCGGTTGGCTGCTGCTTGTCTACCTCCCAATGAAGTCAGTCTTCTTGTTTTAAATTTCCTGGTGAGGGCTCCATGCTGGAAACTCCTTGAAAAGAGAGCTGGGCCTTCAAGCAAGGAAACCTGCTGCCTGTTTTCTCTGTTCGTGCCTGAATCAGAGCATCTAAATAGAGGCAGCTCTGTTTTATTTATAATATTTATTCAGCACTTAGTGGGTTGGATTTTCTTGCCCCCCCGGATGAGTGATCTCCAAGAAGCAGGTACCAACTCACAAACTGCACTCAAAGCTGTTCTATAGCCAGCCTTTCTTTCATCTCCAACTGTTTTTGCTGGTGGCTTGGCCATGACGACTCTGACCCTGAAACATAATGCCTGAGCTAAGGAAGCTCTGGAGAGATGTGCTTCAAGGGCAGCCAAACCAGGAGTTCAAGAAGCCATCGGGGGTTGTGGGTTTACGAGTTTTCTATCGCTTCACTTCTCTATGTCTCTGCTGGATTCCCAGTATTTGATTTGAGTTCTGCTCTCTGCCAGCATTGATCTGCACACAGAAGGAACCCAGCCCTTTAGAAAGAAATAGAGACTATTTTTTCAGAGAAAGTCTTTCCTTGACAACCAACCCCTTCCTGCTCTCTAGTTAAGAAACCTTTTTTTTAAAAAAAATAATCAGACACACAACATTTTTCTTGATTCTTTTGCCAATGCACTGCGTATGAGGCCTTTGTGAATATTTATAACTCGGGGCAGAACTGTGAGATTCTTGGTGTTCTCTGAGCTTGGTTCTTTTCTTGCAGACCTTTCACTACCAAATGAAGGCAACATCATCGTCGCACTGATGACGTTACCTAGTTTGGTAATGAAAGGTCTGCAACAAAACAACCAAGCAACGAGAGCACCAAGAAACCCCACAGCTCAACCCTGAACTACAAATATTCTTTTCTATCAATTCACGGGTGTTGTTATGTGGAGAAGACAGTACTTTGCTCACAGCTTCCTCCTTCCCAAACCAGGAGAGCAAGATTTTGATTTGTTGTTTTGAATTTGAGCCCAGAATTTTAGATACTGCTCAAAAGAATAGCTTTAACTCCCCAGCAGTGGAGCTCAGCCAAAAAAAAGTCTCTTTTGCAAGTCTGTTCTTGTCTTTTCCTGGGCTTCTAGGTAGCATGTTGTTCTTGGAAAGACCTGGTCCAATGTAGCAGAAAGTAGAACGATACTTTCAGAAAGGTTAAATATAAAGGAAGATAGTTTTAGGCACCAGCTGTTATTCATTTTAGCAAAGTAGTTTCTTTGTGCTCATAACTGTTTATTTCTGAATACCAGATAGCGGAGTATCGTACAGCATAAGAAGGCTTTGCTTTCCTGTTCCAATTGTGTTATTTCCTCAAAAACATCAGTTTAGCCATAGCTGGATGCAGAATTAAAAGGATTCTCGGTTTGATATGTGAGGCTGAGGGGATGTAAGATGCTTTCTGTTGCAGGTCTCCAGAGAGCTATTCAGTACATTTCTGTATCTTTTTTTTTTCTGTTCACATCTAGTCCGTGGAGAGCAAGAAACAGGCAAGAAATTGAGAACAAGGCAAAGGCAGGTGACTTTTAAATTTAGAGAACTTAGCTACATGACAGTCCTCAGATATGCAAATGGAATAACACTCAGGGTTTTGCTGCAGAGGCCTGACTACAAATTCCCTGCTCATCCAGTTGGAAAATATAGCTTGAGTAGATTTTTGCAGAGTTCATTCCTGGATGCCATAGCACATTTTCACATCGTTGTTGTAACCATATCTGCTGTGTCATTTGTAAGCTGCTTCAGTGCCCATATGGTAAATCTCAGGAAAGTGCCAGGCTAGCTGGCAATGCCAGCCTGTGTCCAGTGACAAATGCTGAAAGATTAGGAGCATTTCTCCTCTGGCCCTCTGTAGCCAATAAAAATTGATCAGCCTGCCCTCAAAGAGTTGCAGAATGAAGTGGAATTAGGCAGACATTCTTAACAGCTTCGCCCAAACTTGCCTTTTGGGAGGCTGGAGTTTGCTTAGATTTATATAATCTTCTGAACCAGAGGCCCCTTTGATCCAGGCCTCGGGTGTGCTGGGGGGGACTATAACCATCTGCCTTGTATTATTCTGAAAGAGACTGAGCTTGTTGGAGATCAATTTGTGATGCTTAGTAACCGATCGACTGGAGCATTTTATTTTTATTTCACTGTTTCTTCGCACTTCCTTGACAGTCGGCCTCAAGCACTCCACATTTAGCATCTGGGTGGCAGGGTCCATGGGTTGGGTTTTCATTCCTAGCTGATTTAGTAACGTATTTTGAAACGCCTGAGATCTCACCAAAACCAGAGCTCACACTCAAGCCGGCTTAGGCATCACGGGAGAAAAGCTACGTTATAGTCTTCAGTGGCATCTGATGAAGTGAGCCGGAGCTGCTGAAAACTTCAACTTTTTAATAAAACCAGGTTGGTCGGAAAGGCGGCTTCCAATTCCTCAGGATTTCAAGCCAGTTTGGGATCGCTCGTGTGTGTGTGTGTGTGTGTGTGTGTGTGTGTGTGTGTGGTAGGGCTAGCAAAAGCCTCTCAGTTGGAAGTAGTTTAAAAGCAGAACATTCTGCATATTGTGAAGTGGAGGCCTGAGGTAAGGCCTTTGCAAAACAGTATTATCCCCCCCAACTCTGGGGACCCTCCCCACGAGAACCCTTGAATGACTGTTCTCCCCCCTGCCCCCTCTTTGCTTCCTGAGAAGTGAATGGCAGCGGCTCTCCCCGAAGTCCCTCCTCTTCAATTACAGATTCAGTTGCCATCGAGACTGAGGGATTTAGGCAACCGGCGCCTCCTATTTTGCACCTGCTATAGAAATCAGGCCTGCCCGGGCCTCCTCCTCCTCCTCCTCTGGCTCTCGAGCTCGATGAGATTGCAGGCTTTGCAGCGCTGCTGCTATTGCTAAACTTCCAGTTCCCCCCACCCCCAGGGCCCGATAGAAAGGTCAAGATTTAATGTTGCTGACAAGTAATCAACTAATTGGGAGTAAGTCCCCGCTCCCGAGTCCCCGTGCTGGGATCCTCGAATTCAATCAATGTGAACTCTTTCACTGCCTCGAATCTTTCAGCCACTATTTTACGTTTGCGGAAGGTATTGTTAGAATTGGCTTCCCCACCCCGATTTCTCATTTTAAAGGCTTTTTTTTATTTTAAACACTCCAGTTCTGGGGGTTGAGCCGAGCTGTTTGGCAGGCGTTGGGTAAAAAAAAAGAAGACGGTGGCAAGCTAATCTCTTTTCCAAAGTGGCAAGGAGATCTGCCTGGATGGTAAATTCCAAAAGTGGAACTCCAAAGTGGTAATCCTGTTGAATTTTTTTAAAAAGCATTTATTCCAGTTAAAGTCAGTCATCCACATTTTATTGGTACTGAAATGGGCTGCTGTATAACCTGTTTTTAATTACTTTTCAGGCACAAGCAATGCACATATTAAAAGGACTAGGGGATTATGATTGCGGTGGAAGGGATAAATTAAGGATTATGAATAGAATGTTCTCAAGATTGCATTTGGAAGGTTTTTTTTCTTTCAGAAACCTGCAGGGGACTGATTTTTTATTACATATTTATTTGAGCAGGTGCTTGAACTTTGCACACTGTCCAGGTAAACTACATCTTAGCTTTATTTGGACACTGTTGAAAGAGCATTGTTTGTGTTCACTGTTGGCGCTATGTTGGTAAACTCCCGTTAACGCTTCATGTTCCTGTTCAAAAATTAAACCAAGGAAAGAACCTAGAAATAAAGTATTTTGCAGATGTGGGTGTTGTGGGGTTTTTTTGTGTTCTCTTTTGTAGCCAAGCTTCAAATTTTCTTCACCTGGTGCAGCTAATACAGAATACTTCCTGTTCGGACAAATGGTGCTCAGAATGGCTTCATTAGCTAAAGTTAAGGTAGGGTGGTCAGCGATAGCTTTGAATTCATTGTGCATCTTCAGTGTGATTTTGTTCCCAGGCTGTTACTCGTCTCTGTCCACAGGTCAAATTGTGACAGATGGAGCCAGTCTGCCGTCGGGGAGCTGCAACGGTAGAAAGTAATGGGATTTTTAATATTTGATCATTTGTCTTCCTATGTGGATGATGGCTAGGCAGGATCAGGACAGACAGAAACATACGCTGTGTGACAGGTTGTCCCAGCCAACTATATATGGCACATTGACATGTGTAAAGAGGCGGAACCTTAGGAAGAATGGGGATTTTTGTGATGTCGTTGGGGAGGTCAGTGGGCTAAGCCATCATCCTTAGCTATCCATCAGAATCGGTCCCAAGATGGTTGGCTGGCTGAGAGAAAAGACAAGATGGGCCCCTCCCTTATTCCAAATACAGAACCTGACTGAAGTGCTGGCTGATTTTTTTGGTAGCATGCCAAACTCCTCTATCACTCTACATCATGTGAAACTAGTCCTCAAGAAAAAGAATTAAAAGCTAAAGAACAGGTCCACCACTGCCCTGCATTTGCTGCTGAAGACCTTTAGCCATGTCTAAAATGATAACATTTAAAATAAAATAAGCTATAGATCCCTATAGTTCTGGCCATGTACTGATTGCACCAGGAGTATTGCAAAAACTGCACCACATCACCAAATCACAGCAATTCTACTAACGAGATATAGAAAATACACTAGATCTTCCAGTGCTACAGTCTGGAAAAATCTAACATATTTTAGCGCATTCAAAGGGTAAAATTTCTCAGGAACTTTGCTTAGGTTTGTTTTTGCAGCTTACTGATTGATGTTAGTATTTCATTGTCTATTTACGTCTCGTATTATTTTGCATTTTGTTTATTTTTTGCAATCTTAGTATAAAATACAATAACTTGGGGGGAAATGAGGGAGGGAGACAAAATTTTAAAGCCTTGAGCAAGATGTTATAACTAAGAGGTTTGCAGCTTAAAAATCAGGTTAGAAGCATCTGGCAGAGTGAATGAATTACTCATAGCTGAATATTATGGCTGTAAAATTATATCCAGCATTATGAGCAAAAGACAAACGATTAACCCTCAACAATTCTGGAAGCAAACAAAATAAGCTGCTGTATATCAGACCTGCCTCTTGCTTTCTGTAGAATGCACATTCCTTCTGGGTGAATACACACCTATATGGACATATGAACACATACACACATGGATATGAATTTTAGTGCACCAGGTAGAGAAAAATCATTTGATGTGGCATGTAGAATTATGTAGTGCTGTGCACACTACATAATTCACATTTTGGGAGTGTGAAATTATACAGACATGATGATTATGATATCCATTCACCCATGCCCGACTCTTGGCAATTCTATAAGCCAGGTCTCTCCACATCTTCCAATCCTGCACTGCTTCTTTGAGTTTTTCTATGCTCTGGGTAGTGTGAGCTTTGATGGTATCCAGCCATCGTGTTCTTTGGTGGGCTGGTATCCTTTTACCGATTAACTCTTCCCAATATGACAACTTTCTGCAGTGATACAGATATAGCTTCAATCAATTTTATGCCTGGCCTCTTCCAGATCTGTGGGGCTATTGTAGCCACAATCTTGAGTCAACCGCTGCTGCGTTTGATCCCCAAATCTCCTGGCAGGAGGAGATGATCAGGACTGTAGAGTAAGATATCCAGAGAGAAGATGAGATTGGGAAGGCCGGCCCAAGTAAAACATTGACACTGTATGCTAAATATGAAAGATTTAAAATTCTGTGAAATGTTCTCTCTGGGGAAATGGGCATAGAACCGAGCAACAGCCTCAAAAGCCAAGCCAAAAAGCCAGACCAAACATCCTATAAAACGTACACATACTACCCATTGACAAAGTATTTTGACTTTACATTAAAATATGTTTAATTATCCTGAGACATACCTGCTCAGCCATGATTAACTTATAAATAAACCATTCAGGGTTGAGTTGGCATTACACTACCATACATCATGGTTTGGAAATCATAACGCCAGGTTCAGACAACAAGCTAAAAAGCAAACGACGTGCCATTTTAGTGTCTCATGTGAACTCAAGTCTCCTAACCAATACCGCAGAGGATCTCAACCAACCTGTACTAATTGACTCCTCTTGCATTGGGTGTTACGGTGCTTATGGAGACCAGCTAACGATGGCTTAAGTTGCACCATGAGCTGGGCCGGATTAAGACCCTTAGGGCCCTAAGCACTTAAAAGATTTTGGTGCCCCCATGTAATTCAAAATATATGGAACTAGCTGATTACACGGATTTGCTCATTTTTGTTTTTTTTTAAAGCAGTATATTTGTGCCACAGCATTTTGCGGGCCTTCTGAAGCCCCTGGCACCCCCTCCCACATCATTTGCAGGCCTTCTTAAGCCCCCAGCGCCCCCTCCCACATCTCTGCTCTGGCAAGGCCGTCTCTGGGGCAGTGGGCCGCAGCCATTTGCAGGCCTTCTTAAGCCCCCGCTGCCCTCTCCAACATTGTGGGTGACCTTACTTGGTGGGGCTGCTCCATATGTCTTGGGCCCATTGCGGCTAGGGGAAGTCTGGGATTTATATGTATAAAAGTCTGTTTGAATATAGTGCCTCAGTCAGTTTGAAAACTGCACATGCTCAGTAGAAGATAGCTGCTTGTTTATTAAATGTCCTCTTTGCGCCCCAAAAATGGGGCAAAAAGGCCCCCTACCTTTTGGTGACCCTGTCTGTGCTGAAGTTACTACGCTGATCTTACTACGCTAACCTGTCTGTCAAGTTTGAGGTAGATTATCGGAGAAGTGCAAGTTTGTATAGAGCACATACAAACACTTCTCTTTTATAGATATAGATTTTTTTTCATTTAATGTGGAGGGGGGGGCTTTTTGCGGATCCTAATTTAGCTGCAGCATTTGCAGTATTGCACCTTGGTCCTTGGTAAATTCGGCTATGGAAAATTTCTGTGGTGCCCCCCCCCTTCCCTTGATGCCCTAAGCACGTGCTTATTGTGCTCAATGGTTAATCCAGCTCTGATCATGAATGACACCTGCGAGCCTTGAGGAAATCCCAACTTTCCGGAGAGCGACCTCTTACTAGAGCAGATCCGCAGCGGCCTTTCGGCTTGTTAAAACGGGGCAGGCGGCCGCCTTTCCTCCTCCTGGCCTCCGACTTTGCAAAGCAGCCGCTTGTCCCGAGCGCGCTGCGCTTGGAGGAGGAAGAGTTAAGCGCCGATTTGTGTGTGTGTGTGTGTGTGTGAGTGAGTGTGAGCGTGCGAGCGCGCGTGTGTGTGTTTGTGCGGTTTTTATTCCTCCCCTGCCGCCCCGCGATTCCGAGAGCCGGCGGAGAAACGGGATTGCAACAGCGAAGCCAAGGAGCTCCGAAAGCAGAGCTAGGGGGCCGCCTCCCGCCGCAACCGAGCCTCGCCGACTTTGCCCGGGTTTGGAGAGACCGCGCCGTCCGGAGAGGTGAGCATCGCGCGCGCGCTCCGCCCTGGGGATCGGGCTGCGTGTGGAGAACTCGGGTCCCCGCACGCTCCCTTGTCCGTCCGTCCGGCGGGGCGGCGGAGCCCTCGGGGCTGGGGGGGGGCGCTGCGCGGAGCCACAGTTTCCCCCACCCCCCCGACGGGAAGGCGGGAGGAGCGGGCGAGGCCGCGGGGAGCCGGAGAAGAGAGGTCGCGCCTTCCACCCGCGCTGTGTCCCGGGGCGATCCGAGCCGGGTCGGGGGTGCAGCTCTCGGCGGGCGGCCAGGGGGGCGTTGCGCAGCGCGCCGAGGACTCCGCGCCTGCCTCTGCGGCCATCTGGAGCGGGGAGCTCGGGGGGTTGCAACGGCGGCTGCCAAAAAAAAGAAAGAAAAAAAAAGAAGAAAGAAAATGCTCCTCCGGCCCTTGTAAGGTGATGCTTTCCAAACTCTTCCCTTGCTGGACATGTAAATCTCCGGTCCATCACAGGGAGCCTTGACTCCTGGCCCTTCCTGGTTTTGCTTTAATTCCCTTCTTTCGTGGGCTGCTCAGTTCTGTAGTCTAAGGCATGAATTCACCTATAAGCGTTTCGGATTTGAGCGATCTGAGCCCGGGGTTCATCCTCAGACAGTAACTTGCTTTCAGTGTTTGGCAAAGAATAACTCTAAAGCCTGTGCCGAGTTTTTTTCTACTTCCTGTCCCATTTCCCATCTCCCTAACAGTACCAGTGGTACAAATGTGTATATTTTATTGGTACGTGAAGACTACAAAGCATTTGGCCAATGCAGTCCCACAACAGAGAGCATTTTGGGCAGGACCAGGCATTGCTCTCTGAGGAGGAAAAAGAAGGATGACCCAAGATAGCTGTGACATTCCCAGGCAAATATATCTTTGCAACTCAAATCTTCAGAATTAGTTAGCCATTGATGGTCCTTTTCTATGTATGTGAAAAGTATTTTTCTTTCCTAAAGGTCCCGTCCTAAAAAAAAAAAAAAGCTGGACCCAGAATTTTTCACTTAGAAAAAGGGAGAATAACCATTTTTCTATCCACGTGTTCTGTATATCACCACCTTCCTTATTTTTTTTATGCTCCTAAATTAAACCTGCCCCAAATCTCTCAGCCTTTTTTCTCCCCTCTCGTTGTCTGAGCCAATGAATGGGGAAAGTAATGGCACTTTATTAAGTGGCTAAATCTTTCTAAACCCCCCACCCCTCAAAGGTAATAAATGAAAAGCCAGAGGTCAGCTTTCTCAGAAGCTTAGTAAGGGCATCAGGCCGGTAGAACAACTTAACTTACCTATAGTTTCTCATTACCTTTATGCCTGTGAAAATATTCAGCCATCCAGCGCTGGTTGTAAAATATTAAATCAGAGCTTTGTGACATTGGACAATAGGAATCTGTCTTCTATGGACAATAGGAATCTGTCTTCTTGTTAGATGCCAAATTGTCAAAGCGATAGTGAGGACTCAAACATTGCAATATGAGTTCTTCAGAGAAGATGTGAGGCTGAGAATTGATAGCATGCCTTCTCAGTAGGGTATTAGCTCTGTTGGAATCCCAGTTCTTGGTAGAGATTCTTAAGCTTTGATTCATGGATTGTTGACATCTTGGGAGGCATGGGGTGAAGAGTTGGAGGCAAGGCTGTTTCTTTGGAAGCGGATTGGTTTCAGTTCTTCCAAGCATTCATTTGTGTTTGTGACAGGTATGAGTTGGAGAAAGAAACTCAAAAGGAACATTGCAGAAACTAGGTACATCCAGCCTGTCAAAGAGAAGGATTGAGGGGTGGGGGAGGCATGATCTTCCAGTACTTGAGCAGCTGTAACAAAGAAAAGGGGACTGACTTATTCTCTAGGGCACCAGAGGGTAGGACAAGAAGCAATGGGTGGAAGCTTATTAAAGAGAGATCCAACCGAGAAGGAGAAATTTTCTGGCAGTGATTGACAATTAATCAGTGGAGTAGCTTGCTACCTGACGTTATTGGTACTCCATTGTTGAAGGTTTTCAAAAATGGACAGTAACCATTTGACTGGGGTGGTATGAGACTCCTGCTGTGAGCAGGGAGCTGGACCTCTGAGGAGACCCTTGATTCTATGTTCTAAGACATGGTTCCTCTCCCTGATGGGTTATTTTAGATCCAGACTTAAGCCCAATCTTTCCTATCTTGCTGCTCTATAATTCTAATCTAGCATCAGGTACAAGGGGATCCTGACAGGTCGTGAGGTCCAGAATCTGCCCCTAAAAAGTAAGGAAAGAGAGAGTGAGGAATGTCTGGTTTTGATAATCAGGCTCATGTAATCAAAATAAAGAGATGTTTAATAACTTTTTAGAAAAACTACAGTGTGTAATGTTCTAAGTAGGGGGTGGGCCTTTCGGATTAGGGGCTGTTTGATTTGATGGCTCTATACTAAAGGTCAGCTCTGCTCCAGTAAGAAGTCTACTTAATTGAAGATAATTGGCATGGCACCAAAAGCAACAACAGGTGCCTTTGGTAAACAGGTAAATGGCAAAGCAGATAGGAAGGGAATGAAGCCTGAAGATCTGAGTCATAATTATTTTATTTATTAAATGTATGTGCCACCCATTTCACTGCCATGCAACTTACAATCTGATAAAGTGATATGATAAAAAATTAAAATGAATATTATAAAAAAAAATAAAACAGCAAGACAATAAATGTAACATGAAAAATAAACATAATAATGCTGTCTTAATTTCTTGTAAAACATGCCCTGTTTCTAAGCCAGTACTTTTGATGTCATCTCTAGTTATGTCTCAGGTAGACCTTGACTTACGACCACAATTGAGCCCAACATTTCTGCTGCTAAGCAAGGCAGCTATTAAGCGAGTTTTGCTCCATTTTACAACCTTTCTTGCCACAACTGTTAAGTGAATCGCTGAAGTTATTAAATGAATCTGGCTTCCCCATTGACTTTGCTTGCCGGAAGGTTGCTGATCACCTGACCCCCTCCCCCCCCCAGGACACTGCAACTGTTCATAAATACATGCCAGTTGCCAAGTGTCCAAATTTTGATCATGTGACTGCGGGGGAAGTCTACGACAGACACAAGTGTGAAAAACAAGGTTACTAAACAAATGGTTGTAAGCCAGGGACCATCCATGCAAGTAACACTTTTAAGATAAGGTGTTTGTTCTCTACATGGATGAACTTCCAAATTACAAACAGCCAGCAAACCCGATAGTATTTTGTTTTTCTCTCCTCCACCCCAGCAAAATTAGAGTCCTCTTCTTCTTCCTCGTTTCTGGATCCTTTCTTGAAGATATCTATGCTTTATCCTAAAGTAGGATGTATTCTCCCACGTTTCGCCTGTCAATTCGATATTACCTTATTTGTTTTTAAAACACCCAGCACCCAGGTGCAGCGTCGTACCTACTGGGCAGGGCTGCTAGTTGACTTAAAACTTAGCTGGGGTTCAGGTTCAGCCAGGGTCAGGCTCAAGAATGGTGAGTTCAGCAAATTACGCCTGGAAGAGCATTTTTGCAGCTAAGCTTCATTTTCCAACTGCTCCATTCCTCCTTCCTCTTTCCTATTTAAGGAAGCCCCCCGTGGATAGATGAGAGCAAGAATAAATGAGGGAGGAGATATCTTTTTTTCAGACAGAGCTGACAGACAGGTGACAGTTGCTAAACCCCCTCTTTGTCTACTGATTTTCTTCTGCACATCTGTTTTCTGCCCCACCTTTGGGAATTCAAAGGAATATCAGGCCAGACAATGAATTTAGCTGTAAGAGAGAGATGCAGGGTGGGCTAATTGACAAGGGCAGTGAAATGGATTTTTAAAAATGCTTTTATTTTCCATTTCGTTGGAAAGGTTCCCAATGCAAAGTATATGTTTGTGTGAAGGTAAGGGAGCAGTCCCTGTTCATGCTTTGGTATAGGAAAAACGCCGTATATACGTGTAGAAGGGTGGAAAAGAAATAACTAGATGGCCTCTGTTTATTATTATAACAATCTCAGTGACTTCTTCTGCAATCTGATCGAAGGATTATGGCTGGGGAAGAGAGGAAGCCTAATAGATCTGACTTCCCAAAAGAATCGCTGGTGCTTTTTTCTTCTTTCTGCTTCCTTGTTGAATCTAGTGCTAAGGGTCTTGAATTAGATCTCCTCCAGATTTCTCTTCTTTTTTTACGCTTCCACGATTCTGTGTGTTACTATACACGCTTGGAATCATCTGTGCATATTCTGAATATCTTGGGGTTTTTTTCCCTCCCTATCGTGACTATGAAGAATGATGGGGAAACTGATGCCTGGCACCTGACATAATTGACTCAGAGGTGTGAAAAATAAGCAAAAGTTGTTGCGGGCTTCAGCATCCTTTCACCCTTGAAGGTCAGGCTCCAGAATCCATAGTATGTGTGTATAGGAAGAGAACGTTTTTAATTGCGAAGAGCTGGGAAGATGCAGGGTTGTTTCATCCTGCATCACCTCGTAAGAATAGAAGTTTTTGGAAAGAATAAGGAAGAGGAGGAAGTGATTGTCACTCTTCTCACAAAGCCTGGATATCTTTAAAGGTTAGCTATTATTTGAGATGGTTTATCTGGAAAACGTCTTTTAGAATTTTGCTCTCTTTTATTTACCCGTTTTACCATTTTTGTTGGAAGGAAGGAAGGAGAATCTGCAGGCATGTTAGAATAGTTGATGTATGCAGGGTTCAGTTGGTTGTATAATTAGTTGTCTAATTCAATTAATCCAATTATCATTATTAGTCAAAGTAATACAATCTTGATAGAATATTTGTAGCTGGAGGTTGAACTGTGAGGTCCTTGGTGCTCTCTGAGCTTGATTGTTTTCTTGCAAACAATTCATTACTCAACCAGCTATCAGTAAACAACAGCCTAATCAAGGACGCACCAACAGCACTCCCACCAACACTGACAGGACAAGCCACTAATATATAAACAAAGAAAAAAGTCCACTCCCTTCAGCGCTGATGATGTTACATAATTGGGTAATGAAATGTCTGCAAGAAAACAGCGAAGCTCAAAGAGTACCAAGGACCCTAGTTACATGTTCGGCTTATGGTCACTCACTTACACACTTACAGGCCTAGAAAACAGCCACACTTAAATGACTTTCAACCAAACACTGAAACACAAACACAACCGGTTCTTTAGAATACATGGGGACCAAGTGAATTTAAAATAACAGCAAAACTTCCCTGGTTACAATTTTGCACTCTCTCTGTTTCTGCCGTTTTATCATTTATTTATTTTATCATTTATTTATTTTATTTATTACATTTTTAGGCCGCCCAACTCCCGAAGGACTCTGGGTGGCTTATAACATGGATAGCAATAGCACTCAGATTTTATATATATTTTTATACTTTATATCATACACAACACACACACAAACCCACATACAGAATCCACACTTACCCACTTCTCAACTAGGCTGGGAGCCACTAGCCGGAGAAAAGGAAGCCAACCACTTCTATTACCCAACTTCCTTGCAAGTGTGGTAGCTGCTGATGGGATTTGGGGAGGAGTTTTCCATGAACCCAGGGCCGATTTCTTTTGATTGGTTCAGATGACATTTTTCCCCCTTTGTTTTATTAACTACGTGGCTCGTTCTTAACTACTACTTTGCCTAAGGGTCTTTTTCAGAAGATTCCATGCTTTTGTCCACACCTGCTTATGTGCCTGCTGCATCTTTAGGTATGGCGGCTTCAGCCTAGACCAAGGGTCTTCAAACTTGGCTCTTTTAAGACTTGTGGACTTCAACTCCCAGAATTCTTGAACTGACATGACTACGGGAGGAAT
>JANHGC010005084.1:352619-363002 GCA_027560395.1 Boaedon fuliginosus | reverse complement strand
CATGTCTCCCCTGGTCCTTCTCTTCACTAGACTAGCCAAGCCCAGTTCCTGTAACCGTTCTTCATATGTTTTAGTCTTCAGTCCCCTAATCATCCTGGTTGCTCTTCTCTGCATTTTAGAGCCTCAACATCTCTTCACATGTGTGATCTTCCCACAGGTTTTCAGTCATATTCAACTAAGTAACAATATATTCTGGAAGCGAATGTCCCACAGTCAGTGACAACACTGAAACTGAAAAAGAGAATGGATATTCCAGCAAGAGAACAATCTGGAATGCATTTCCAAATCAACCATGAAGTATCTTCACATACCTGAAATTTGAAGGCCATTGAAAATCTATGGGAAGATTTCAAACATGCTGTGCCTAAGGATACTTCTGAACTAGAAAAGAGTGTAGGAAGGTGAATCCCACAAGAAAGATTCTGGAAGCTCACAGAAGTTATTTTTGTTAAAGAAGGTGTTAGCAGTCGTAACTGAAAGGATGTCCACATTTTTGCACCATCCATATTGATCATTTTGTTATTCTGAATTTGTAAACACCTGCACATTTACGGAAAGCTTCTGTATTAAATATGGTACTATTAGAGGTTGTGTCACCTTTCAGAGATTTATTGAAATGTAAAAAGTCAGATACAGGTGCTTAAACTTTTGAGATGGCATGTCTGTACTTTTTGCATCTCGGAATAATTCTTCTTCCACACTTCAATAATTGCTTCTTTTAATTGAATGTAAATTACTACAAAATATCTCTGTATTTAAAAAGAGTAATAAAGACACCGGGACCTGAGAATGAAAGCAGAAATAACCAATAAGCAATTAAGGTAACAATTTTTAAAAAATCAATATCATTAAGTTTCAACAAAAGTAACCTATTTCAAAGCTGTTGTGAAGATGATATAATACTTGCCTGGAAATCTGAGGGATCGGAATTAGTTATGTTCTTTGACTATAAGCTGACAACTAAGGATTGTGATCCTAAACTGGCCACAAAATGTAATGGAAACAAAATCTCCTTATATCTTAGGAATAAAACAGAAGACAGCTGCTAGTGTCCAGATATGCCTCTTCTACAAAAGGAAAGGTTAAGAATCTACAGTTCATTGCAGATTCATTCTTTGCATGCCAAACTCCACAGAATCAATATAAAACAGCCTCCCACCATTTTCATACTGTTCTCAATCTTGGCCATTAGTATTTAACAGTTTACTTCTGGTTGCTGTTGCTTTACTTTTCTTATCCTGTTAGATAATCAGTTTATCCATTGGTGAGTGAGTACACACAGACATAGGGTAGATGGTTTGCCTGGAAAAGGGCTCAGTGTTCACTCTCCCTTTTCATCCATTGGAAGAATCCGATAAGTGACAGTTAAGATCTGCTTAAAGTGTCAGCTCCTACTTGCCTGAGCAGACAGAATAGGGCTATCTAGACAAGGAAGTTGAGGTGGAATAGAGTAGCTTCCCTCAGCTTTTCAGGGCAATTTTAACCAGGTAGGGATGGATATACAATTTAAACAATATTCTTTACCGATACATATTTAAGTCAGGATTATAAAACTGTTGTTTAAAAAAAGAACAAGCTTGCTTTGGGGCTATAAATTCAGTGCCAACAGGAGGCCTAATCTAAAGATTAAGTTGAGTAAAACTTTAAGTGAGAGGAAATGGCAAGGGATAAAAGAAGAGAATTAGGAAGGAGCAAGACAACAGTTTTAAGAGAAAAAGACTCAGGAATACAAAGAATCTTAAAAGGAGGAGACTCTTAAAAGAAGCCAATTCATAAAAGTAAGCCATTTATAGCAAGAGCAGGCCTGATAAAGTAAAATTAAGATGAAGAGAGGGGATAAATGAGCAGAAACACAAGGCATGAAAGCCAGGCAAGCTACAAGACTGAGGAATGAAATAACTGCTTCTACCCTGATGGGTTGCTCCTGGCAAGGTACTTTAAAATATTAGAAAGCTGGGGCATTAGAAATGCTTTACAAATAGTAGGAAGTGTCAATAATTTTTTTTCCATTAATAATAGGTATCCCTAACTTGTCATAGGACTTTGCATAGGAATTATAAATGTAGCTTTGTCTACTTAATATTTTCTTGGCAGGACCAAAACCAGATTAAAGGTAACTATGACCGAGAACAGAAAAATCAAACAGGAAAGGCTCTACTGGTTGCATGAACGGTGAAATATTCAAGGTAAAAAGCAAAAGTATATAGAGGAGCTGTGTGAAAGGACATCAGATAATAGAAACTGAGAAGAGGTGTGTGTGTGTCTGAAAGAGAGAGACAGAGACAAAAAGAGAAGCAGAGGGAGAGAGAGAATTACATCTCAGTGGATTTAGAGTGGAAAGACTAAGCTGTGATGGAGTGTGTATGTTTCATAACAGTGAAGTTCTAACTGCTAGATGCATTCAAATATTTTATCATTTCAAAGCTGATTATCCCTGTAAGCCTTAGCTATTTGCCATACATTAAATCACTTATTAATTGGCGTCATTCTACCTTTATTTATTTTTCTAATTGTAACTATTGTTTACACATGTCTAAGCCCATGAACATGCATTAATGTTGCTATAATCATGGCAATTTAGAATAAAGGCAGCCTTCCTAATCTGAAGGCCACTATTTTACTTGTGCTGGACTAGTTTCTCACCATTCCCAGGCTTCAAATCAGTGGATGTTCCAGTTAGAAATAAGGGAGAACCTGACCCTACATTTCTGGATAATTACTTTTGAGAAAAGCTGGAGTAAAGATACTTGTCTTTCAGACTCTAAGAAACCAAGGTATGCTTCCTCCATTTTTGTTGCCCAGATGCTTAGAAATAACATCTACCATAGCTGTAATTCTTAGCCATGCCAATCTCAAAAAACCCAGAGAACAAAAGCTGGCATCTATCTCACTTTCCCCAAAGGGTTTTGCAAATTTAAATCATGACAATCTGGGAGGAAGGATTTTAAAAAGTTGCCAAAGTGCCACCCCCTCCTCAGTTAACTGTAATAATGGAGAAATTATGGCATCACGTTTAAGCTGGCTCTGCAGAGAGGATGAAGAACCTAGAGCCAAGAGGGAGTAAGGTGAGAAGTCCCACCAATGGAGATAGAACTACCCCCAACCTGGCATGTTCTGGCACATCTATTGAGAAACCAGAATCTGTATGTTTCCTTTTGAGTCTGAAATAAGTCAATGCAGCTGCTGAATAAAGAATACATCATGGAATCACACATGTATGAGACTGATCTGGAAGCAGAACAAATATCACATATGGTGATGCCTGGAGGTTCCCAACATTACCTCAGGATAGGATCTACAAAATCTACCCTGGAGCCTCTTCTTTATGTGAGAAACTAAGCAATAGTTTTTTTAAGCAGTTGCTTAGTAGGTATATGTTAAGACAATAGAGTTCACTATCCCCTATGCTTAGAAGATGAGCGTAGGGTACACGTTTTAACTATGGGAGAAACTGAAGGTGTTAGAGAAGCCATGTTTTTGAAGATAATTTTTGATCTGCAAAAAACAAACAAGTTCAACCATTGTGCTTTTGTGCCAATGTGTTTAGTACAGGTTTTACATTAAATATCTCCTGGCTATATCTTCTGGAGGAAACAAAGATCGAGAGAGGTTCTTTTCGATCCTTTGCCCACTTTGTAAGAAAGGTATTTATTCTAAGCAACTGCGTGTTCTACATTCTCTTAAGCCAAAGCCCAATTTGGGAATTTTGGAGCCTTATCTATCTGTTCTTGACTAGCCAGAAAACCTTATGGCGTGACATTTGTTATCAGCTCCTGGTTGAGA
Organism: Boaedon fuliginosus; assembly: GCA_027560395.1. NCBI lineage: Eukaryota > Metazoa > Chordata > Lepidosauria > Squamata > Lamprophiidae > Boaedon > Boaedon fuliginosus. The sequence goes on along the minus strand of JANHGC010005084.1, from coordinate 359,219 downwards.
TCAGGACCATCCCCACCTTATCGGCCTTCTGTAAAGCCACAAAGACCTGGCTCTGTCGGAAGACCTGGAATTAATATGCTCCCCACCTTGGATGATTGTTACTGTGATTGTTGTTGTTTTTTCTTTTTCTTTTGTAATACTGTGTTTTTATTATTGTAAGCCACCTCAAGTTCCCCTTGATTGGGGAAATGAGGTGGGGTATAAATCTAAATAAATAAATACATACATAATCCCACTGCTGAGCCCTATCTTGCCTCTATTTCAAATCACTACAACCACCCGACTTCCTTCCAAGCTAACAGAGCTTAGCAGATTTTATACATATTGAGATGTCTTTGAGCGGCAATGAACCAAAGGAAAATATTACTTTAATACCACTATAGTTAGAGATGATTTATAGATGTCTGACTCATAGTTGGGATCAAGATGAAGGCAATGTCATTGGGATACACAGCAGAAAAAGAAATTGCCAGGGCACGTTTTTGCTACTTTTAAGTGTACGTGAAAACTCCAGAAGTTATCCAATTACTCTTGTACCAATATGACAGTAAGGAAGTCAGGCTTTCTATCATCTCAATAATGGCTGGGTAAAATTCAAAGAAATTATGTCAATACTGGAAAAATGGACCAAGTCAGTTTCAGTATAAAACTCGCTGGTTCAACTTTTGCCTGATAAAACAGAAGTATACTAATTTCCCAAGGAATTAGATTGATAGTACAGTATTAGAATGCTAACATGCATTGTACTCAACTATGTATGAAAAATGTGACTGTCCAAAATATCTGTCATAAAAATAATTCATTTAAAAATCTTTAAACAAAAAAGACGTTTGAAGAGGGCATCTATTGTGAGGGAGCCACTGTACTCTTATGATACAATGTCCATTGAAATCTGCCTCAAGAATTGTCCCAAGTAAACCAAAGCCTTCTTTTTCATTTTGTATTTCCTCGCAACAAAATCCTCCATTTTTGTTTGGGCTATTTCAACCACATACACACACCTTATTTTTTCCCACACCCTTTTTGAGAAGCAAGGTGAAAACCAGCTGCTCTTTTTATCATAATGTATAAAGCTAGTTTAAACAACTGGATAAATTAGTACTGAGTCACTCTGTGGTGAGGATCTGTGGTAAAATATTTCAATTTTTTTTTCAGATTCTGCCCTCCCCAAACATGTCAGAAGAAAGCTTTTTATTTATTTGTCTGCACTCTGAACAATTAGATTGTGTACATTTAGTGTTACAGTTCTGTTTGCTGCTTTTCAGAATCCGATACTAAAAATCTACCCATTATTCAACTTTTAAAGTGTTTCTTTTCCTACAACAGTATTTTGATCAATGTGTGCTTAATCTCTTATCTGTGATTTCATTATTTTTCTTGACTGTGGTAATTCTGTTCGATGTAGTCTAAATCTACCAGCTTGAAGCTTATCTGCTTTCATTGACTTTCTTAGTTGCTAATGAAAAAGTAAGGCTATGGTCCTGTACAGGCCTGTTTGTGAATAAATTGTTTGAAACTGTGTGGAATAGTAAATAGACTATGCAATTCCACTGCTTACATTTATTTGTTCCCAATAATAAATAATTTCTGCGGGTACGGTACATCAAAAGTCATCCGACAGCCTTCATTCGTTCTATATGCACTCGAATCTCTATTGCAAGGATCTTATACACAGTTACTTTGATAGGTGCTGATAGTGTAGTAATGAAAACTCTCACGATACAAGATGGGAGGAATTCAGAAGTGCAAGAAAAAGAGAGAAGCTAAAATGGCTTCACCAAGTAAAACTCACAAAATTACATTTTGCTGGGAAACCATTCTTCTTTTTATGGTCCAGTAGCATTCATCCAAAATGACCCATGAATAAAAACATCCTATCCATAAAGGGGCTTTAAATAGATTTGGATAAATGTAAGTCCAATCTATACAAGTATATTGACTTAGGGCAACACAGAAGGAACCATTAATATAGTTAAAAAATAAAATATAATGAAAATTCTGCTCTACTTCTTTTGAGAAAGAAAGGTACAGGTTTTTAAATATGCATTTGCCTTAAAATTCCAAATATAAGGTTGCCCTTATTGGGCATAAGATATTTTATGCCTGTATTATTTAGTGAACACAACTTTTCTATTCCATTCCAATGTTATAATTAAAACTTCAGAACAAACCAGGACAAATTCAGGCCATTTAATAAGCTACCAAGAGCAACTTGGAGAATTACCCTGGTGTAGTGGTTAAAGCACCGGACTAGAAACCAGGAGCCTGTAAGTTCCAGTTACACCTTACACACAAACCTGTGTGATCTTGGGCCAGTCACTTTCTTTCAGTCCTAGGAAGGAGGCAATGGCAAACTATTTCCCAAAAGCTTTGCCAAGAAAACTGCAGGGATTGTCCAGGCAGTTGCCAAGAGCCAACACTAATTTAAAGGCATATATGCACACAAGAGCAAAGTGGACTTAATTGTGGTCAAATTACTTGTACGCATAAAAAAGAGACCAGCTTCGACTATGCTGCCCTTGCTGTAACTGCCTTTCTTGGTTTCTCTTCTTTTCTGAAAGAAGCCAATCCTTTCTATCTTTTGCAACAACTCAAGCAACCCATTAGCAGTAATGTTTCAATGTCAGAATCCACAAATATTTTCCTCTGAAGGATACAACAGGCTGATTAAAACATGCTTGCACACATGCAAGTTTTTGTATAACTTAAAAAAAACGAACAAAGCACCTATGGGCAATTATTTGTTGTAACGAACAAAAAAATAATCCTACTAGCCTGAAACATTTTTGTGTTTGGGAAGTATTAGACAGCCTTTAAAAAGTTTTCACCAGGCATTAATTTGAACAACTTTAAATATTATGACTATGTGTCTGCTGCTTAGGACAGGCAACTTTGATGAAATGAAAGATAAACAAAAAGAACTCAAAACCTCACATTCAGCTGAATGTGCTGAATTAGGCATGCTAGCCCTCCAACCTTTAACCTCTCCCTGGAGGCATCTTTGAGTATAGTATAAACCTGGGTGGAGAAGGGTAACCGTGACCCAGGTATACTGGGGAGGGGGAGGGATGCCTACAATCATTAACTAGGAAGCAGCCCACAACTTGATGCAAGCAAGCAGTTGTCAGAGAAATCAATGTTTGCTTGACCTACCTTGGCGACCGTGATAGGCATTTGTCATCCTGACATGGGAGATGCCTGCTTTGCATGCTCTTTCACTCATTTTAGCGCACTTTATTCCCACAAAACTGTGTGAAGGGTTGTGATATGATTACTTATTATTTAAAGCCTGAGCGTAACATTTTTGCCAAAAAAAAAGAAAGAAAAGAAAATGTTACCAGAACACAGTTTACATTTCAGGCAGCTGAAAAGCAGGTAGTCCTTAACTTATAACAGTTCACTTTGTGACCGTTCAAAGTTACAACAGCACTGAAAAAAGTGTCTTGTGACCATTTTTTCAGACTTAGGACTGTTGCGGCACCTCCATGGTCACATGATTTACATTCAGATGCTTGACAATCGACTCACATTTATGACAGTTGCAGTGTCCCAGGGTCATGTAACCACTTTTTGCCACATTCTGACAAGCAAGGTCATTGGGGAGGCCAGGTTCACATAACAACCAGGTTACTAATTTATCAACTCCAGTGATTCACTTAACAAATGGGACAAGAAAAATTGTAAAATGGGGCAAAACTCACTTAACATATTTCTCACTTAGCAACATATATGTGGGGCTCAATTGTGGCTGAAAGTTGAGGATGGCTTGTAATTTCCTTAGCCTTAGCCTGACGTCCCAAAAGCCATGACTTCCAAGGAAAATGAGATGGGGAAGGTAGAGGAAAAAAAGCAAGTTCAGATACAACTGCTTAAAATTAGAGTTCTCAATTTTTTTAAAAAAAATGTGGAATGGTTAACATGAGGTGTCATTTCAAGAAGGGTTGAAAGCAGCTGATTTCTTAGCAGCAAAATTTTCATTTTTTTTTTGTTTTGCCTCTTGTTTTGCAGCCTCTTGAAGGTTTAGCTGGAGAATATGCTCCGAACCAAAGCTGAGACACAATGCAGAGAAGGCCTGCTGGTAGAAGTCAAAAATATGCTAGCATAGTGAATTCGTATTAGAACATCAGTGGATCATTTATTTATTTATTTAAGCTTTAATCAAGTAACAAAATAAAAACACACAAAATTATAAAGAAAGTGGAGGGAGGCATGTGGTACTTTTATTTAAGGATGCATATACATATATAAACATAACGTCTGCAATAAATGGCAGCTCTACAGTATTTCATTATGATCACCCATAGCTAACAGAGTCAGCTGCACCAGTGGAAGCCTTATTAATGTGTTATATAGTTCTTACTGTGATATTGTTCAATAGTTTTTAATATTTTAAATCCTCCTGTAATCTGCTCAGTAAATTTCAGTTACTGGATGTATTTAAGATAAAAAAGGTACATAAATAAATCTACAGGATAACATTTCTGAAAAGGTGAGGAGTGGAAAGAGTGGTAATTATTTATTTTAATGTTGGCTGCCAGGAATCTCAGGTTAGTGGACACAAGCTCACCCCTCTTTTTATCCTTAGGGGACTCTGATAAACTGAGTGGTTCTCCCTAAGTAACCCCATTTGGTTTATAGCTGAAGAGGTATTTGAACTGAGATTCAACATCAAATATTTCAGGCACTACAGGCAGGTGGAACAAGAAAGGAATTCAAATGAAATCCAATACTCCTTGTCTGGCATCTCCAGCCTTTTGCACAAATTTATTTTATTTTTTTTTATTTTATTTTAATATAATTTATAGGCCGCCCAATTCCCGAAGGGACTCCGGGCAGTTGAGAGTGAATGCATGATCCCCCCAAAAAAATTACAAAACCCCTTGTTGCCATGCTACGCTGCATTCAACTTTGCAAAGATCTAGGCAGTAAAAGTGCCATTTAAGAAATTGACATAGTTTATATTAATCAGAAACCCATGTTGGTGCTGCAAATATTGTGGTACTTGGATTTATTTGATGTTTAAGAAATGTGAGATACAAAATCTTGTATTATTGTTATAGTCACTAGCACCTAATTGTCCACATAAAGTTTGATGCATGCAAATAATGACATTTTGATTAACCTGGCCTAAGAGGCTTCTTTACCATGATATCGTGTAAAAATGTTTGACCCCCAGCATTTCATTGATTTTCAAGACCATAGGTCGATGTATTTCTGACAAACTTATATTTTGAATTGAACTCGGTTGAATTGAATATCTGATTAGACACAAAAGGAATTTGGCTCCTGTGCAGAAGCTATCAGTATACATTGGAGAAGTAGTAACAATAACTAATGGTAACAATAACAATAATACCAATAAGAAGGGGGAGTAAAGAAGATAATAAAAAAGATAAATAAGAACCCAAAGCCATACTACATTGATAAATAAAAAGACATTAGATAGCACTGTGAGAATTAGGTGTTCAGCAGAGTGATGACATGAGAGGGAAAACTCTCCTTGTGTTCAATTGTATTGACATGCCCTATAGCACCATCCCGAGTGAGGAGGTGACACAGTTTATGCCCATATCTTCTCATCCCTCATTCTGACGCGCATACTATATAGGTCTTCTATGGAAAGCAGGCTGTAATTGTTTTTTTCCCTTGCAGTTTTAATTGTCTGTTGAAGTCTGTACCTTGTCCTCCTTGGTTGCTGTACCAAACCAGACAGTTATAGATGTACAAATTACAGACTCAATAATTCTTCTATCAACAGCTGCTGAGCCAGTCTGAACTTCCTGAATTTGATGCAGGAAGAACATTCTTTGTGTGACTTTTTGAAAATGCTTCTAATGTTAACTGTTTTAAATGTACTTTTCACCCAGTTCTGTAATTCAGCTTCGATCAGTTGCCAGTATATAGCTGGCATATTTTTTAAAAAAACAGTGCATTGTTCAGATTATATACATTGTCTTGAGTTATTAATCACAAAGACAGTAGGGTTGCAAGCCACTTAAGATGATTTTTAGTTGGCAGTGTTGGTAAACAGCTCTTCCAGTCTGCCATTTATTGTATTCAGCTTTCTTGTGTATCTTGAATAATTAATTGTGTTCTTTGGATAGATTTGTTGGTATTATGCATACATATTTATTGAATAGCATCTTATTTACATATACATCAACTGATTTCATTTTTTGTGAGTTCCAGCAATAGAGTTTCTCGTCAATATCGTTCAGCATTGTGTTTATCACTATTATTCAGTGAATAGAACTGAGAGCTGTTGAGAGGTCCAGCAGAACCAGCAAAGATTTTGTACATTTTGTCATGTACTTCCCAGCATAAATTATTTGGCAAGTTGATTGTGTATACCCATATTATTATTTTCTTATTTATTTAAATGTATTGGCTGCTGCAGCCACCAAAAAAGCCAACACAATCCTAGGCTGCATTAGCACAGGGATAGAATCAAGATCATGTGAAGTATTAGTAGCATGTCTTGGTAAGATGACACTTGGAATACTGCATCCAGTTTTGATATCTCTCTCTATATATAAAACAGAGCCTTGGGTTTGTATGTGCTCTATAGAAAAAATCAGTTCTGCACCAAACTGCCCCAAA
>JANHGC010005084.1:260088-270939 GCA_027560395.1 Boaedon fuliginosus | reverse complement strand
AATAAATGGTGCGCTGGCACTGCTCTGACCCATGCATCGCTAACAACCGCGCAGAAAGCTCTCAGTGAGAAGCCCCTTCCCTCCCTTGGCTCATTGTGCAGGCGCAGCATGGGAGCCAGCTGAATCCTTTGCCACCCACTGATTGGTTCCTGGCACCCCCTAATTCTAAGTGGAGCTTCCAACGCCCCCTTAGACTTTTCCAATGCCCACTGGGGGGTGGTACCGCCCACTTTGAGAACCAATGGGTTAGGATTAGGCCTTCATGAATTCAGAGAGCAAAATGGACATTGCCAATGGATTCGAAGCCCCTGTGTATGGTTAGGAGGGTACGTACTTTTTGATCCTGCCTTTTGCATATTTCCTGGGAAAATACATGGGAAAAACTCATCTGTGGAAAATCTATTTAGGGTTAGGATTAGGCTTCCATGAATTCACAGGGAAAAATGGACATGGCCAAAGGATTCAGAGTCCCAGGGTATGGTAAGCAGGTGCAAACTTTTTGATCCTGCCTCTTGTGGAGGAAGAACATGGAAAATTCCATTTGCGGATAATCCACTTCGGATTAGGGTTGGCAAACGAAATGTGTCCTCTTGTTTCTCGGAGATGTTCTGTGGGATTAGAGATCTGTTGGGGGAAGGAAAAAAGGGAGGACAGGCTCTTAAGCCAACCCCTGGGTAAAAATGCCCGCAGCAGCCGATCAGAGGAGCTGGGACTGTTTGTGACAGGTGTGTAGCAGTATTCCAGAAAGTTGCTGCACCTGTGGCAAGCACACACACACACACACAACCATTTGTGGATCAGGCAGGCAAACTTCACCATCCTAGAATAGCAGCTAAAAAACCACTTCTAGCCCTCTTCTCTTGCCAAGACAAGATTGGGGTCAAAAGTGTGATTAACACTATTTTGCTGGCCATTGAACAAGGTAACAGCATTTTAGGGCTACTGCAAGGACAAACTTTATTAAGCCAGTGTTTCCTTCCTTGTGCCTTTTGTTACTCCCAATGAGGCTTCTGCTTTCTTCTCTTTAGTGTTACTTAGGGGACTTCAGATAAATAGGCTTTTTCTATCTCACTCCTTCTGGTTCCAGGCTAAAATGTACCAGAGCTTCACCTCAGCTATTTGGTTGCTTGCCAATCTATTCCCTATTTCTCTTCTCTGCAGCTCTTCCACACAGAGGACCCCAGGTGAATTGAGCAGGGTTGAAACTAATCTAAGTTAATTAGCAAAACTGGCTGGAACTCCTTCCTTCCCAGCAGAATAGAGAGAGAGAGAGAAAAGAGATCTTCCCTTTGCCAGGAGAGAAACAGGCAGGCAAACAATGAGGTGGCTTGTTTTTGTTTGTTGTTTGTAGCTTGTGTTTGTAGCTTGTCAGTTTCAGAGATAGAAAGAAAGGGAGAAGGAAGCGGAAGGAAGAAGATGAGGGGAAGATGGGATAGTGGGCTGGTGGGCAGCCACAAGAAAATATAAAGACATTCTTGACCTCATTTAGCCCCTTCAGCCCCATTGCTGTGTCCTCCTCCAGCACATTCTGTGTTTGCAGGAAGAAGCGCCCAAAGAGGTTCCCAGAAGCAAAGGCAAGCGAAGTAATGTTAAGTGGCAACTTCACTTTGCTCTTTGGAAAGGAGGCAACTTTCTTGGTGAAGCCTCTGGGCAGAGGTGCTTGATGTAAACAATTCTCCAAATACTCCCCCAATGTTTTGCATTTGTGATATTTGATCTCCAGGGGCTTGGCTTTCATTAAAATAAGAACACACCTTTGTTCTCATTTTAGAGAAGGCAACTAACCCTTCTCATATGTATTTAAGCCACGCCTTTTGATAATAGTGCCCCCCTCCCCCACCCAAAAGGGAACTTAAACAAACCCTAAGACAGTGAGGTTTTAGATTGCTGTATTTGTATAACACCTTGGCTAAAATTTGATAAGCTAATTTTTTTGGCTCAATGTGTTGTAGAAATCCAGAGTGATTAGCTGTTGGTCCAATATGTTGTGTAAACCCAAGCAGCTGGGTTAATGCTGTAAACAACCAGTCAAAATAGAAATGCTGTCTCTTACAGCTACATTTTGAATGTGAAAATAGAGCTGACATAGCCAGGTGCTTTTTTTCCAGAGTGCAAAGCAAGAAAGTCCAGGGCTACATAACTAATTCCAGTCAAAGGACTCTCCCTCCATAATTCATTCTGTAACTCTAAGAGCGGCCAGTTGCATGCCTTGAAAATGAGCCTTGAGAATCAACGGCTTTCCAGCCATCTGTTCCACCAACTTGTGCTCAGCTGCTGAGATGGCGGCTGCCACTAATACGCTCACTCGGCCCTATTCCCCTCGTCCCCAGAGTGCCACCTCCTCCCACCATAAAAGCGTTTACCCATTGCACTCGATCATAAATCCAAGTTGACCAAGCACCCTTTCCATGGGGGGTGGGGGTGTCACATAATAAGCTCAATCTGCCAAAAACGATGTCCTACGATGCTAAGGCAATGGCTGAATCCCCCCTAATATACTGAGCCACGTGCTACTCCCTTTATTTGAGCTTCTCTGAGGGGGAGGGGGTCATGCAAGCGTAGCCAATACTTCACCAGCTGGCTTCTTGGCTCCATGGTGGCAAAGCATGCTCAGGGCCAAAGAATATGGAAACTGAACAGAAACCGAACATAAAAGGAGATAAGAGAAAAAGAGCCAAAAGATGATCTGTTCTGATGCTGCTCTATGGACATAACCCCCTGGAGTGGGATGTTGCTCAACCCACTGCATTTTACCCATAATGCCCAAGAATGGAAAACTCATATTCTGTCTAGGACAGAATGCCTGCTGGCCTGACATTCTGGAGTGACAAATCAAACAGCTACAGCTTGAGCCACCCCCATCCACCCCCACCCCCATCCTGGTGATGTTAAGTAGCTGGGAGTTTCCTCCTCTCCACATTCCTCTCCCTCCCACTACACTTCTCAATCTTAACCCCCCCTCCCCTTCATAAACACATGCTTTTCTCATTACTGACAATGTAACCCTACGGAGACCAAAAGCAGAACTTGGCTCTTAGTGAGTGGATTGCTCCATCCAAAGACTTTTCTATGGCAAGGAAAAGGCCTATGATTTGGAAAGGATCGGTTCTCCACCAGACAAATGGTTCCCTGCCTCCAGATGTTGTGCTACTGTGAATTGCTGCTACTACATCATGCTACCCATTTGTGGCTGGAAGTAACAAAGTTGGCATCGGGTAAATCATCCTAAAGTTAAAAGAGGGACAAGCTTAAAGCGCCTACTGTCGCAGGAATTTTAAACTGTGTTCTAAAAAGAAAAGGCTCCCAATTTTTGTCCTGCTCCCCAAAACTATGATTTGGAATACAAATACCCATGACTAGGAAACAGACTCAGAAATCACACTGTATAGATAGTCCTCACAACAATTCATTTAGTGATTATTCAAAGTTACAACAGCAGCGAAAAATGTGATTTATTTCCATTTTCCAACCATTTTTCAACTTTACAACCGTTGCAGGATCCCCGCACTCACGTGATCAAAATTCAGATGCTTGGCAACTGAGTCACATATGGTTGTTTGTCTCAGGGTCATGTTTTGCAATCTTCTGACAGGCGAAGCCAAATTCATTTAATAGTAATGTTACTAACTTAACAATTGCGGTGATTCACTTAAAAATCGTAAAATGTGGCAAAACTCCCATAACAGGAACAATTGTGTTGCTTAACAATAGAAATGTTGGACTCAATTGTAGTCATAAGTCAAGGACTATTTCTATTTTAGGATTTTCTGCTTCATTTGTCATTATCTTTGCAAGCTACCCCAGTGCTTCTTGAGAATAAGTTAATGAGAGCTGTAATCCAATGCATCCAGAGGGCATTAGGCTAAGCAAAAGGAGCCTACTGATTAAACTTCAAAGAGGTCCCATTTCACTACATGGGGAACAATTTTAGTCATCATGTCAGCCCCTACTCATATTCCAAATCAGAAATCAGTTATATCTGGAATTGTCCATTAAATATCTCTCTTTAAGTATATTGAAGTGGAATTCTAATTTCTGCCTCTATATTTGTAGTGCAAACCATATTTAAGGAGGTTAACGGCCAAGAAGAATACAATAGAACTAAATCAAGGATGATATATTGCACAAAGCAACCACTATGAAAACCCTAAGTGTCTTAAACGGTGTTGCTTAGCTACAGCTGTATGAGAAATAAAAAGAAAACTGAGGTGGCACATAAGAAAAAAAATCCATACAGTAGTCACAAAATCAAGAGTAAGCTTGTGAATTGTCCAGAACTCTTCATTCAATTAAAATGGAATAAAAGGAGAAAAGGGAGAAAGAAAACTGCTCTTAGGTTAAGGCAGAAAGGTTTGGGTTTTGTTCAAAGTTTGGAAAGACCCTTCACAGCCTTATTTGGATTTGGCCGTTTCTGAATTACAGTCCTCTAGATGCTTTGGCTACCTGAAGGCATTATCCCAGATTACTAGCCATTAAGGATAGGCCTGATGGATCTACAATGATCATCAAATGTCTTCAGTAGAACCACTCACTGTTCTTCATAAGAGATCATACCAAAGGGGTTCAGTGTTACTTGTTGAGTTAGTGCCTGGAGTGTGAATTAATGCCTGGGGTACAAAGGCACAGTTTCATTCTTACATCCCTCAAAAGTGGCACAAAGATACCTCATAACCCATTCTAAAATATCATGACTTCTTGAAGTTCCCTTGTCTTATCTTCAGCACACAGAGGAGGTAGAGTGAAATTGTACTGAGTACCAATTTAAATATGACACAGTAAGCTCCTATGGGACATTAGCTCCTATGGACCACTCTAGGCTCCTGTTAATATATTTCTCCCTTTTAATTGCTGGGAACTGCCCTCCAAGTTTGGCTTGGATTACAGGAGACAGCATACACCTGGCTGCCATACGGCCACCTCTATACATTTTGAAAGATACCTACCATAGGAAGTAAGCTAACAAAGGGAATGGCGGAGAAGAGGTGTTAATTGTGCAATACATTTACTCTCATGAAAACCAAGCACAGAATCTTGCAAACCCCTGTCCACATCTCCAATTGTTCTGGCTATTAAGCCAAGATTAGGTCAAGGTCACATACGTGCTAGTTGGTTCCCGTTTCAAAGCCATCTTCAAAGCCATCTCATCTCCGTTTCAAAGCCAAAGAGCCAGCGCTGTCCGAAGATGTCTCCATGGTCATGTGGCCAGCATGACTAAATGCCAAAGGCACACAGAATGCTGTTACCTTCCCACTAAAGGTGGTCCCTATTTTTCTACATTTTTACATGCTTTCGAACTGCTAGGTTGGTAGAAGCTGGGACGAGTAACGGGAGCTCACTCTGTTATACGACACTAGAGATTTGAACCACCAAACTGCCAACCTTTCTGATTGACAAGTTCAGCATCTTACCCATTGAGATACCACATACCCTAAGGCAAGATTACTTTCTCATATATAAGATTTTAAAAAGAGAATGGAAGGGGAGAGAGAACCTCTAAGAGTACCCATGCTCCGAACTTTTTGTCCTACATGTGAGAACAGAAACCCAAGGCAGCCACCCATGCTTGAGAATCCTGTGCAAGATACCCTCAAGGAATGCTCTTGTCACCCATTATCTCTGGACCACAGTTGTTTAGAGACAACCATCACCAGTGCCACCCAGCCCCAAGCACATGTAAAATAAAGGGAAAAGCCTTTTGTCTCCAAGATACTGGAGATTATCAGAACATGGCAGCAAGCGGGAGCAACATCAGAGTCAAGCGGATTTTAACTCTAGAAATCACATACGTGGGACTTGCAGATGCTCCAGCAATATCTACGTCAGCCCTGAAGCTACTAATGCTTCTCTTGTGGGCCTCTAAAATCCATTCTAGGTTATCATATAATTGTAACAGTATGAAACTATCAAACAATATCAGATTTGAAGGCCTCCATTTTCTGTGTCCTTGCAGTGCCATGGGATTAGGAAACCTTAACTTGCTTCAATCTTTCGGTATGATCTCCAGCAACTTCCTTTTTTTTGCATTTCCATTCTTGGATCGCTCCATTACCTAAGAGCAGAGGTGGGGGACTACAGACTGATTTGTGGTCTTCAACTCCCAGAATTCCTGAGCCAGTCAGCCAGTCCACAAGTCAAAAACGGGCTGGAGTCCCCTACCCCTGATTATGGCTCCCACCATCCCTCCCCCATATTCTTGAAAAGGTAAAACTGCCCCTCCTCCGCACGGCCTCTTATTTGTTTCTTTACTGCAAAACAGCCAAGTAAGGAAATGAAGAGAATCATGATGGGTTCCTGGTTAAAATATCAATTGTTCTACTCTTCCATTGGCCAGCTAGATAATCCTTCCTTCCTTCCTTCCTCTCTCTCTCTCTCTTCTAAGACACAGTCATTCACACAGCTGCACAAAAGAAAAAAAGATGTGTGAGGCCAGTGTGGAAGTGTCCCAAAATCATATTCTCCTTCCTAGATTGAATGGCAAAACCTACCTAGTTGAGCATTCCACTTTAACAACAAATATGGTGATTGGTTAATCCCATCTGCATATTAAGAAGACGCAGCTTGTGGCTCTGCAGTTGTGTTGAGAGTATGATGGGCCAGGAAAATACACACAACATATTTGGTATTCTGAATTGAATCGTGAAATGAGCAGCAATAAAAAAATGTGCTTTAAAATGTGTGAGAGGCAGCCCAGATTTTTTGCTGTCACCGAAACAATTGGAGCTGTGTTTGCCCAACATGTTCTATGCAGGGCATTCCAGAAAGATACAGCAAATAATTATGACTACGCAGCAGTTGACTGAGATCATGATGCGTAGAGCTCCCACATGAGGAAACTGAGGTTTCCAAGTTCTTCTTCCCTACGTGACATGATCAGTGTTGTTCCCTTATTTGTGCCACCTGGGCATCCTTTCCTACAGCACAACATATTGATTTTGTCAGGGTAAGCAAGAATCTCTCTGCAGAATAACACCTGCTGGTACTTCTGAGCAGTTAAAAGGTCTCCTTGGATTCAAGCCATTCACCAACATCTGATAAGGCTGATGGAAGCTAGCACTCAAACAGCTTTTAAAAATTAAAAAAAAAAAGCTGTTCCAAACCATAGTTCATGACTAAAGAGGGGGAAAGGGTGAGGGTTTGGTGATCCGGCTATATAAAAGTGGCATTAACAGGGAAGGGATATACCATATTCTGATTTTCATTCATTGTACCAAAGAAATATCTTGCCTTGTCTTGGTGGAGCTGAGCTGAGCTGAGGTGTGTTGTATCCAAGCTAGATAGATTTTCTAGATAATGCCTAATCCAAATCAGAGCAGATTGAGGGTTGTCCAGTTATTCACTTGCTTCCAACTCTTTAGGACATAATTTCTCCAGGACTGTCTGTCAGTAACAGCTCCTTTGAGTTTCTGTAAACTGCTGCTTGTATCATCAGCGATAAATCGGTGGCGAAGTGGTTAAATGCAGCACTGCAATCTCTGCTGACTTGTTCAGCAGGTTGTCAGATCGAATCCCCAGGCTCAAGGTGACTCAGCCTTCCATCCTTCTAAAGGTCAGTGAAATGAGGACCCTGCTTGTTTGGGGGCAATATGCTGACTCTGTAACTGCTTGGGGAGTGTTGTAAAGCTCTGATAAGCAATATATAAGATCTGAGTGCTATTGCTATCCATTTTGTGAGCCGCCCAGAGTCCTTCGGGAATTGGGCGGCATAAAAATGTAATAAGTAAAAATAATAATAATAAATAAATAAAAATAAATCTAGCCACCTTGACTTCTGGCAGCCTCTGACTTTATTCCACGCTAAAAGTCTAAGGAGATTCTCAGTCATCCAGGTCAGGGTTGTCCCAAAGGTGCATTTGGACTTCCTTATTTTTTCTTTGAAGACATTTCACTTCTCATCCAGTCAGAGTTGAAGAAGCTTCTTGGATGAGAAACAAAAGGTTTCAAAGAAAAAGCAAGAAAATCCAGTTGCCTCCTGAAAATGCCCCTTTGGGGCTCTGACTTTATTGCCTCTCATTTTTCCAAGCAAGGATTTTGTCCCCTAACTCTTGCCTTCCATTTTTATGTCCAAAATATTTTAGGCTTTAGCTTCATCAGGTGTTTCCAGTGAGATGCCTGATTTTACTTTAGCTAGTATCAAATGATTCATTCTTTTTTGTACTCCATGATATTCTCGACAATTTTCTTTACCACCACAATGCAAAGCCCTAACTTTTCTTTGTTCAGCTTTTCTGACTTTCTAGCTTTCATAGCCATATTGTAGATAGTCCCAAGTCATGAGCTACCCATTGGATTCAGTAGTCATCATTAAAAAAAGGGGAAAGCATACTATGTATGCATGTGTGTATTTATTTATTTATTTAAATTTATATTGCCACCTATTCGCCTAACCAGATTTTGATGTCTGGTTGCAGCCAGTCCAATGTCAGCTCAATCAGGGCTTGCCCCTTTTCTATTGTAGGAAGTTAACATCCACCCCTCCCCCTAGAGAAGTGAAATACTTTGGGACACACTATAAACTCAGCCATCTACCTCCAGGAAGAGCTATTCAATGAGCCATTAAAGGCCTGAGCCAGTCTATTCTGCATAACAAACCATAATAGGATTAGCCCTCTCAGATCCAAATAATGACAAAACCATTGCCCAAAGCCTTTCATTGCATCAGCCAGCAGGATTCAACCAAGCTTGGCACAGAGATAGCCTACATTGCTAGCTATGACCTCTGACAGCAACCAATGAGGATACATTTCTTGCCACAGGTACAGGGGACAGGTTCAAATCCCAACAGAGGGTATAAAACCAAAGGACTCTCAGTGGGCCTGCCCTTTTCCTTTTGACCCTGGAGCTCCAAGGCATGTGGTCCTATCCATCATTAAACCGTCTTTCCAAACAGCCTCCATGTTTCCAGAGTGTTTCTCCCCACTTGGAACTGAACCCAGAAATATATTTCTTCCAACAATATACATAAAAACTGGGCTGGCTGTCTCATGAAACTAAATATTTAGTTAATTATAGTAACTTGGATGGTTTAATGATATTTCTACAGACTCTTTAGAAATTTCTGTTTCAAGAGCAGTAAATAAACAAACATACATATCAGTTGAAAGTATTTATAGCTCTGTACTAATTGTGGACAAGAGGAACAATCAGGTAAGACCTTTTAAATTCTGTAGTGTAAGGGAATATCAACAGTTTACCCTAACAACTGCCTTTATGACTACAAGTATATTACCTGCAAATCAGAGATTCCAAAATAGTGGTGATGATTAAAGACTTACCCTGAATCATTATCCAGGATCAATTCTCATTATTCAGTCATGTAGAAGTGCTATGACACCAGGCATTGCTTTTCACCTGCATGTTCTCTCAATAGGATAATTACCTGCTGCTTATCTCAGAAGAAGCTTGTCTTCATTAACTCCATGTGGATTGCTAAATAGGATCAAAGTTTCAAGGGGAGACAAATGGTTGGTGAGGCTTAATAATGAGAAGCCATTCATTTACTTGTCTTTCCTTGAACTGAAGTGACAGTGTGTGGATGCCTATGTGTTAAGTTGGGCCGTAGAGAAAAAGCTAGAAATCCTGTGGGGGTACTGGTGGCCCTGCAGCCCATCAGAACCTTTTTCTGGACTTCTCGACATGGCTGCTTGATGGCTGGTGGAGATTTCAACTTCCATCTGATGGGTGATGGGGTCTAGCTAAGCTCAGGACTTCATAGTCCACATAGCAATTATAGGCTTATCTCAGGTGATCATGATTGGACACTTGTTTTACTTCAGAAGCTCCTATGTGGTCTAGAGCAAGGGTCTCCAACCTTGGTAACTTTAAGCCTGGTGGACTTCAACTCCCAGAATTTCCTAACCAGCTTTTCTGGAAGTTGAAGTCTGCCAGGTTTAAAGTTGTCAAGGTTGGAGTCCCTTGGTCTAGACTCTAGAGGTATAGGTAGTGATTGGGAACAGAGGCAACCAGGGCAAGGTCAGAGTCCGCAATGGGATGGTGTAGGTAGGATATGCAGGCATTGTTTTAGGCCAACTCAAGGTAGGTGGCTAGAAATTCAATCAAGAGGGAAAGGTCATCAGCCACAGACTAACTGGGTGGATGGGGCTGACATTATCACAGCTGCCATTAAAACAGCAGGATGCCAGAAATCAGATCCTGCTCATATCAATTGCCAGTCATTCAGATATCTCCCTGCCATATCCTGCTGTAAATGGTTGCTTACTGCTCTTGCATTCCCATAGTTCACTGGTATAAAGATGAGCTTCCCTCTCTCCCACTTCCTTCAAAGAGTTGTTAAAGGACATGATTGTTCTAATTTGCATTAGTGGATGTGATAAAAGTGATTCAGTATTAATTAATCCAGATGCCTAACTGTATAGTTTGAAATGATATACCGTAAATCCAAGGGGGGAAATCATTGTTGTCTCCTGTGGTGGCAAAATTATAACCTGTATCCTATTAGAGGGATGGAGGGGCCGCAAAGGAGCTAGCTCAGCCCTTCCTTCCCTATGCTCACTGGTAATCCCAGTGGAAGCCCTTGCTCCTAAGTTCCACCAGGGTGAGCATTCTTGACTTTCTTTTACTGCAGCCCATTCATTTACATCAGTGTGGTGTCTTTTCAACAGAGGCTGCATTGGCCAAGGATTTGTTATGCAAGGCCAGCAACCCCAAAACAGATGTTCTCCATCCAAGAACCCAAGACTATTCGGTCCATGTTGACTTAAGGTCTGGAATCCATGCTGCCATGTCTCTTGCTCTTGAGGTTTATTTATTTATTTATTTATTAGATTTATATCCCGCCTCTCTTCCCCGATCAGGGGACCTCGAGGCGGTGTACAACAAAATTAAAACATCCTA
>JANHGC010005084.1:249115-259626 GCA_027560395.1 Boaedon fuliginosus | reverse complement strand
GATTTTTATGGTTGTCATGAACAGGGGTAGTAAATTTCATAAATATTCTTTTGGAATCTATTGTTCAGTAAAACATTAGATGGGGGGGACAGGTGAGAGGAAAAAGGTTGTTTTGTCATAGAGGTTACAGCAGCTTCTTAAGGTGTAATATGGGAGAAAATTACAAGCATTCAGATTGATCCATGGATTGATTGATTCATTGCATTTATAGCCTACTGAATTTAATTAGATTTTAGGTGGGCACATGCAAATGAGGTTCTATTCAACCTTCCCCAACTTGGCATCATCCAACTGAGTTGGGATAGCAATTCCCAAAATTCTCAGGCAGGACTAGAATAGTCTTGGGAAGATAATTCTACCTGAGGCTGTAAATTACTTCTAAGATACCATCTGATTCTGCATTAAGGGAACTAAGCTCTCAGTTTGATTGCTGGGTACTGTCTGAAGCTAGATTTGGTTCAATGGGGAATGCTCAGCACATCTTCAATTTGAGGGCTCATTTCTTGTCCCACAAGGCTTCATAATCATACCTAATTATGCCTTAGGATTACTGAGATGAAGAAAAAACATGCAATGGTCGATCCCCTATTTTAAAAATACATATAAAATTCAAGAGTTACTCAACCTATTAGCTTTCTTTGGTGAATCACACAAATTCTTTGACAGTGGAAAACAGAAGTGGAGAGAAAAAAAGACCATTTTTATATGAGCAATGCTAGAGATAATGTTAATATGCCAAGGAAAAAGGCAACAGAATACAAATTAGATGCCTTTACCTAACGGTAAATAGAGAGGCTAATGCAGTATTTTTTTCATGTTATAATGTAGGCACTTCTAAGTAGCGATTGGAGATAATTTCTTTATAATGGAATAGAAATAACTTGACATTCAAAACAAATGGAATGTGGGAGAAAGCAAAATGGACACATTTATCCTGCCAATACTGAGAATGTCGACTTAAAAATGTGGAGCCTCTTTGCAATAAGCTTGCCGTGTGTGTGTGTGTGTGTGTGAAGCTTTGTGAAGCTTTGTGAAGCTTCGTGACTGACTGGCACTCAGACACTGTAGCCCCAAGCTGATTGCCTGCTGACTGCTAGGCATAAACCATCTGGAAATAAAGCCAGTTTAAGAAATCCATTTCTGAATTTCAATTTCTTTCTCACCTTGATCATAATGCAGTACTTATCATTCCCCCCCCCCACATTTCCCACCCTCACAATTGGTGGATTCCTTGCCTCTTTACAGCTTGCATGCTTTCCTTCCCGTGGATGAGCCTTGAATAGCGTTTCTCAACCTTGGCACCTTTCAAGATGGGTGGACTCTAACTCCCAGAATTCCCCACTCCACCCATTTGAAAGCTGCCAAGGTTGAGAAGGATGTTTGAGTCGTCCCCCACCCCCGCCCCAGTCATTTAATCAGAAGGATTTGCGATCCCAGACAATGTGATTGATTCTCTGCTGGATTGCCTTGGTGAAATATTTGGATTACTTTGCATCATATTTTAGCCTAACCAAAGCAACTAGAGAGTGCTGCAAATTGATCTTAACAAGGGACAGATGTGACAAAATTAGACTGTGTATCCTCCAATGTGATGAAGCATAGAGGCAGCAAACTCCTGAGCCATGTTCAATCCCCCTCCTAAGGAAGGCAAGAAGAAATCCATTCCCACAGCCTTATTATCCTGGGCAGATCTGCAGCTAAGTCCCTGATGAGATCAAAAGCTCAGGAAGAGTTGCCCCTGGGCACTGGGGAGGGTACAATCAGAGTTTCAATTTCACAAAAAAAGCCTTGCATCCAAGGGTTTAGTTATTTGGTTCCAGAGCTGAGGTCACGGGCCAACTTGTTTACTAGGTGAAACCTGAAGAACGGGAGTTTTGGACTCACACAAAGCAGTGGGCTTCCCCTGTTCAAGAGATCTTGAGGCTTGATTTTTAGAATCGCACCCAGGAGGACCCGTTTTTGAATAAAATATTACTTGCCAACTTCAAACACAATCATTTGTCTGTGATAAATTACAAACTAGGATCAAAAGAAAGCTCAATTCTTATGAAAACAAATACAAAAAAAAGCCACAGCAGGATTAATATTTGGGAGAAAAGAGAGAGAGAGAATTGAGAAGAGAAAGACTTAGCCTGCAGTCCCAAAAATGTACAATCACTACCTCAGACCTGAGGTGACTCCTCCAAATGCTTTTTCACAAATTTCAAGCTTTGACATGACAAAGAGTGAAAGCTCTTAAATGTCTAATCAGTGATCCTATTAAACTAAATCAAATTAAGTCCAGTGTTTTTCCTGTCTCCAGCCACTATTTGGACCACTGCCCTTGGTATGTCATCCAAAGTAAAAAGTTTTTTCACCTGAAAATCAAAATTCCTAAACTAAAACAAATACCTCACAAGATTTAGATTTTCTGCCAGCATTAAAAAAGCATGCGCTGAAATTGAAATGCACATGCAGTTATATCTATTAAACAGGAATATCACCTTAATACAGCTTTAAAGGAAGAGATATTCTTAACAACCTCCTTCAAATTGATCTTTTATTGCCTACAAAATAACTGACACCATTTAGCATGTCTACTCTGCTATGTAGCTAAGACTTTTGGTAGCCCCAGCTAGAGACTCCAGATCTCTTCCCACTCCTTTTCATAGCTGTTTCCCAGGGCAAGAAATAATATCATCTGAAGATCTGGTTGGTTGCCATTACAATAATGGGCACCCAACTACTGAAAAGAATTAGAGAAACAATACACTTATCATAGATTGGGAAACCTGTATCCCTCTTGATGTTGTTGGACTTTTAGTCACATCAGTCATGAACCTTGGCCACATGCTGAGGATCCAGAGAGAGGTCCCCAACCACGTATGAAAAAGCACAAATTCCTTCTAATCTACTTTTTTGCAGATCTGGCAGTGCTCGCCTGTCAATTCTCCTGTTCCTCCCTATGCTCTCTACTACAACTCCCATCCCTCCTCTGCCACCAGCACAAGTGCTCAAACCTATATCTGACCTTCATGTAGTCTCTCTATCTCTCCCTCCCTTCAATCAGTCAGAGTAGAAAATAGAATAGAATAGAATAACAGAGTTGGAAGGGACTTTGGAGGTCTTCTAGTCCAACCCCCTACTTAGGCAGGAAACCCTATAGCATTTCAGACAAATTGTTGTCCAATCCCTTCTTAAAAACTTCCAGTGTTGGAGCACCCACAGTTTCTGGAGGCAAGCTGTTCCACTGATTAATTGTTCTAACTGTCAGGAAATTTCTCCTTAATTCTAGGTTGCTTCTCTCCTTGATCAGTTCCCATCCATTGCTTCTTGTCCTGCCCTCAGGTGTTTAACACCTGGAAACTGCCTGATCAAGTCCCTGAAATTTTCTTGGCAACATTTCCAGAAGTGGTTCACCATTGCTGTCTTCCTCGGGCTGAGAGACAGAGAGAGACAGAGACACAGAGAGAGAGACACACACACACACAGAGACAAAGAGATACTATACCAAACTGACTCTCCTTCCCTCTTAGACTTTAATATTGTGTTCTTTGTGAGAGTTAAGAATGCTCTTTGAACCTGAACTCTATTCCCAGTATTTGGGATCCTTGCTTCTATAAGTCTTCTGAATACATGGGTGACTCACAAACCCTAAGAGTTGCACAGCACAATGAGATCAATCCATCCTTTTCCTTGACTTGCTCCGAGCGATGCTGAGATACCCTTTTCATATATTTTTCTTTCTTCTTTCAATTGTGTCCAATTCTCAGAGACTGCCTGGCCAACCCCCACAGTTTTCTTAGCAAGGTTTTTCAGAGTGATTTGCCATTGCCTCCTTCTTAGGGCTGAGAGAAAGTGACTGGCCCAAGACTCTGCAGCCCAAGGTGGACAACTAGATCTCACAATCTACTGTTTTCTTGCCTGGGGCATTAACCACTACACCAATCTGGCTCTTTTCAAATATTAAGAGAGTTGATTTGCTGGTTTGGCAAGCCTGCCACTTCTATTAATCTCCCAGTGACTCTTGTATTTGTTTTGTAAAACTATTTCGTTAAGGAAATCCAAGTGGACCCTTTTTTTTTCTTCATTTTGTTTCCAGTGTCAACTGAAGATCTAGTCTCTGGAAATGGGGAAGCAAATTATTTGCACATTCATTCAGGTCAGATGTTAGACAGGAACAGGGAAGGAAGATAATGAAAAACATTCCTCATCTGACAAACCAAAATTATTCTTTTTATAACACACCATCCAAAAATATGTAGCTAGCTAGAGTGAGTCAGATGCCTAAGTACCTTGAGGGCAACTAGTAGGAACAAGGGAACTGGAGGAGAGAGAGAGATGCATGATGGGACACAAGGCTAACGGACCCCATGCTGGTTAAGCTCGCTTTACATAATGGGGAGGATGTTTCTCCATTGCTAGCAATCGAGTTCCATTTCAAGTCCAGGCAGTTTCTGGGTATGGATCTGGAAGGAATGCCATTTTGACATCTTCTTCTTTTTTTTTTACCAGTAACAAAATACCTTTTGTCAGCTCTGCAGTAGTTAAACCCTGCCTTTTTGTGAAAAGTTATGTGTTTGGCTTTCCTGGAGATTGTCAATGTTGCCATGGTAGTGACCTTTTAAATGCCAAGGAAAGTTCAAAGATTTGGCAGCCTGCCTTGCTATTTCTAGGTGGCTGCAAGGCAACTCCATAAAAGTTAGGAAGATATTTGGTGTTTTTTTTTTCTATGTTTAGCATCACAGGAGAATCCCTCCAAGTCTAACAATTGATCTTCCATTGGATCTCGTGTAACACCAATGTCACCTCATAGAAGTTTGCTGGCCCTTCAGTTGGAAACAACCTTTCTTGGAAATGTCTCACAACTCTGCAGGCTCCGTATTCTGCTGCTGGCACATTGTTTAATATGAATTGACTTTGTCCCACTGGTTTAAATCTCCTCTCTTTTTTTCTTTTCTTTTTCTTTTTTCCCCTCCAGTTGCTAGGTCAATAATCGCTCAAGTGCCCTTCTAGTGGCCTTAAAAACAAAAAACCTTTCTCTATTCCTTCTTATCTTTTGTGCAAGATACAGCCAGTTCTTTCAGGCTTAATCTAGCGCTATCAGCAATTGACTGAATCTAATCAACTAGCTGGTCTCCTTCTTCAACCATAAGGCTAAACCTAGGATTCCAAGTGGCATTTCCTAAGTCAAGGTTATGACTAATTACGCATTGGAAATAAATGCAGATAAAACGGACTTCTGTTTTATTATTCCAGTTTAGGCCTTTAATGAATCGCTTAATCTTTCTCTATCCTTTAATCTGTTGTTTGAAACTATATCTCACCTGTTTCCTTGCCTCATTGGGTTCATATATTCAAAGGTACGTGTGATTTTAATACTCCATATGGAATTCAGGCATAGAAGGTGAGGAAAAAAATTAGTATGTTTCATCTTCCTAATTGCATAAAGGCTCCCATGATACTTATTTGAAATATGAGTACAGGTAGTCCTCAATTTATGACCACAACTGAGCCCCAAATTTATGTTGTTAAGTGATTTGTTTAGTGAGTTTTGCCCCATTTTACAACTTTTTTGGTCACATTTTGTTAAGTTAATCCTTGCAGCTAAATTAGTAATATGGTGGTTAAATGAATCTGATTTCCCCATTGACTTTGCTTGTCAGTTGGTCACAAAAGGGGACCACATGACTCGGGGACACTGGAACTGTCATAAAAGTGAGTCAGTTGTCAAGCATATGAATGTGAATCACATGACCATGGAGATGCTACAATGGTCATAAGTGTGAAAAATGGTCATAGGTTACTTTTTTCAATGCTGTTGCTACTTTGAACAAACGGTTGTAAGTTGAGGACTACCTGTATTATTGTTGTTGAGGACTACCTGTATTATTGTTGAGGACTAGCTGTATTATTGTTGTTAATTATTTTAGTGGACTATTATGTTTTGTACATAGTTCAGGTGGGCAACTCTTGTTACTCCCAGCAATGGGGACTG
This sequence comes from Boaedon fuliginosus, assembly GCA_027560395.1. Taxonomy (NCBI): domain Eukaryota; kingdom Metazoa; phylum Chordata; class Lepidosauria; order Squamata; family Lamprophiidae; genus Boaedon; species Boaedon fuliginosus. The sequence continues at coordinate 253,649 of JANHGC010005084.1, read as the reverse complement.
AGGATTTTGGAGATTAAACACCAAGCCAACCATGAAGAGTACCAAGTTTGGGAAGGTTGAATTAATATTTCTGACAGTAATTATAGGGTTAATGTTGCTAATATTACTTAACGGTATTATTAATTATATTTAAGTAGATTGATTCGTACATGTAAATTAAATTGAGCTTTTGCTCAATCTATGGGTATCTATGTGGAATAGATGATGAAATATTTGTGATGAGGTTATCATGCAAATGACTGTCAGATGTCAGGACTCAGGTACAACAAATGTTTATGTTATGACATCACAACACCATGCACTTAATCATTCAGAGATCTGTTGGGTTCTTCGTGATCTCTGATCTTGGTTGTTTCTTGCAGACATTTCTTTGCCAAACTGGGTAACATTATCAGTGCTGGAAGAGAGTGGGATTTCCTCTTATTTTATATACTAGTGGCTTGCCCTGTCAATGTTGTTGGGAGAGGCCTTGGTGTTTTCTTGATTACGCTGTTATTTATTGTTATTTGTCTGAGTTGGTAGTTCCTTGGTTGGGATATTGTTTACTTCTTGATTGTTGGTCTAGCATTAATCTTGATATTAATCTCTGCTAAACTGGGTGTTGATTGCTGGTTAGGAAAAAGTGTTTTGATCTTTTGGTTTCCTCTTTGACTTTTTTTTAATTGTCTTTTTTGAAAGGCATGTACATGTTGTTTATCTCTATGTCTCTGTTGATGGCTGATTTGTCTGAGTTCCAGGCTTCTAGAAATTGTCTAGGATTTTTGGAGTTGGCTTGGTCTATGGTACACACAGTTTCCCTGTTAAAACTATGGTTAAGTCTGTCCATGAGTTGTGAAATTAAGGAGTTTTCATCCTGTCTTCTGACTGCTAGTTGGTGTGCTCTTCTAGCCTTCTGCCCGTTTGGCCTATATCATGACTGTTATAGACCTTACATTGTATGATGTAACTGACTGTTCCTGTTTTTTCTTCTGGGGTTACTGCATCTTTTGGTTTACTTAAGACATTTTGAAGTTGATTTGTGCACTGCTGTGATGCCATGTGGTTGTAATAATCTGTTGTTGGTTTCTGAGATAACTTTGATGTATGGCAATGTTAGGTTTTTCACAGCTTGTGTTAGTTGCACTATATTGGATGAGTAGTCAGGCGCCTTTTGATAAAGTTCATGGGTATTCATTTTGTTGGAAGGTGTTGTATAGACAATCTGTTTCCTTTTCCTGGTGTTTAGGGTTGCTGCAGTATGTTTGTGCATCTCTAAATAGTGTTCTTGCACAGCTTCTCTTGTGGGAAGTATTCAGACATGACTTGCTATGAATCTTGTAGGCCATCCCCATTTTTGGTGTGACGCAACCAAGAGATCTATACAATATCATGTCAAAGTTAAGCCACCCAATAACCTCTGGAAGATGTACTGTATAAAAGATCTAAAAGCATCAAGTTGTTTTTCCCTGCATTATGCCTTGTAGTCCTTTAGGGCTGTGCCCTCCCCTCCCCTCCCCCAAGAACAGAGCTGCCTCGCTCAGCTAGTATGCTTCCTTCCCTGATCTCCTTCAACTGTATGCACCATATGACTCACAAAGCCTAAGAAATGCACAGCACCATCAAGCCATCCTTTTGCTTGACTTGCTCAGAGCTGTGCCGAGATACCGTTTTCATATATATTTTTTCTTCCTTCCTTCAAATGTATCCAATTATCAGACACTGCCTGGACAATCCCTGCAGTTTTCTTTGCAAGGTTTTTCAGAAGTGGTTTGCCATTGTCTCCTTCCTAGGGCTGAAAGAAAGTCTAAAATCACCCAGCTGGCTTTTTGCCTAGGGCAAAACTAGAACTCGCTGTCTCCCAGTTTCTAGTCTGATACTCTAACCATTACACTAAACTTGTTCTAGGCTTCTTCTTAATACTATTCAATAAACAACTGTGAGATGAATAAGGGCAACACACTATAATTAAACACAGAGAGCTCCCATAACTATGACACAGGTACTCTTTATTAAGAACTCAATGTCCCTCTTTAAGTCTAAAAGCCATGCAATAATCTTATTACCACAGTTTATTTTCTTAACTAGTTTCCGAAGCGGAACTTCAGACAGAATGTAAATAATCACTAATCCTTTCCTCCACTTCTAGCTTGAGTTTAGAGCTTGGAAAACTGTTGCAATGGATAAATAAGCATAAGCAGCATATTCAAAACAGAGGCAAAAGAGCAGCATGATGGTCTCCAATTATTTAGACAGAAAGACAATTATATCTCATCAATTCCAGCATTTATTACTGATAGGTCTTAATTAGATAGTGTTTGGATACCATGGTGGTGGAGACAAAAATAATGATATAAGTACAGGTAGTCCTCCACTTACAATTGAGCCCAACATTTCTGTTGCTAAGTGAAATATTCATTGAGTTTTGTCTCATTTTATGACCTTTCTTGTAACAGTTGTTAAGTGAATCACTGCAGTTGTTAAGTTAGTAACATAGTTGCTAAGTGAATCTGACTTCCCCATTGTCTTTGGGTGTCAGCAAGTTGCAAAAGCTTGTCACATTGACACTGGAACCGTTGTAAATATGAATCAGTTGCAAAGCATGCTAATTTTAATCACGTGGCCAAGAGGAGTGACTGCAACAGTCGTAAATGTGAAAAATGGTCATCAGTCACTTTTTTCAGTGCCATTATAACTTTGAACAGTCATTAAATGAAGTGTTGTAAGTCGAGGGCTACCTATATTTTTATATAACCTACTTTTCTTTCAGGATGGATCTTGTGATGGCATATAAGTGATGTCCAGGTATTCTGCCATTCACCAGGCAGGTTCAAGATCACTTAGCATTTATAGGCTGCATGCTGACCCAAGTGGCATGATTCCTTCTTAGATTCTGAGACTGTGCTTAGCAACAAGGATTGTGTTTGAGGAGTCTGGAGATATTAAAAGCATGGGTTCTTGCTCAGATTCCCTGTTCTTGGTTGAGTCCTCAGGGAAGCTATAATTAATGTCCACTTCAATACCAGCTTCGTTCATCCTCAATGTCTTTATCACCTGAATTGTCCAGGGTAGTTACTACAGGTTGTTGTATGTGCATCGTGTAAGAAAAGGTCGTCACTACTCAAGATGAAGTGAATGACAACATAAGACTTTCATGCAAGGAAATCACATTCTTGAACAATGAAGCAAATATGGTAGTCCTACTCCAAATATTTAGATCCAGGCAAGCTCTAACAAGTATAAACTGTAACTTTTAGTTCACCATTGATTTAACAGTTGAAAAAGTAACCTCTAATATCTTTTTCCTCAGAAGTTATTTGGTTCAGCACAGCACCTCTACATTCAGGGAAACAGTATCAAAACCAAACTTAATGCTTCTCATTAACCAGCACTTGAAAAGTCCCCAGGTGTTTTTAAAAAACTTTTCACAAAATGAGAGTTAATTTTAAAAAGAGTTTTACCAGAGAATGACCTTTTAACAATTTTTATAGGAGAACATTAAATGTTTTCAGTCGTAAGGAACTTCCTCGAAAGCATATTCTGAACTTCAATAGTAATCGTGCTTGGAAAGAGTGGGTGGAATATTATTTGTTTTCAGGTTTGTGAACCTGACAGGTATGTGATTATCATACTTGACAGTTAAAAATGAAAGTTAATTTTAGAAGGTCGAATTTCAGCATATAAATTAAACTTTTAAGCAATACTAAAATGCTTCAGGGCCCAATTTCAATCTTTCTTAAAATAGAGAATTCTCTGTTTAAAAAAGCTGAGTTTTCAGCACCTATGAACTTCTACTCTAGATTCACTAATTAGGGACTTGAAGATTAGAACATTATATACAGTTATATACAGTTATATATATAGCTCATCATTATATACAGCTCATCACCACATTATGTAATCTGAAGGCACCAAAGATAGCTAGCTGTAAGAATGAAGTAAGAATGAAGTCCAAAATGAAGAAGAAAACCAAGTGAACTCAAATGAGCTGTTTGAGAAATGACAAATATGCTCTTGTAGCAATTCATGCCCATCTCTTATTTAAAAGACTTTGTGTGTTGATCATAACTAATAAGAAGTATTAGCTGTAATGAATACACAAAGTGATTTCAAGGGAAGATCATGTCTGTCAGGTGGAAATTTGATGAGGAGAATAAATATATGTATTTATTCAGCAACCTCATCAAAAACTTGATATCTCTCAGAGATGTTTGATCAACTTTCATAACTCTTCATTAGGCTGATATGGGCTGAATCAATACAATAGTACAGCTGGTATAATGATGTAGACATTTTGGCAAAAATGGAATTGGTCATCAAAAGAAGCAAAATGTGCAGCTCAATCTGTAAAATTACACATTTTGGATACCAACTTTCAAAGAAGAAGCTATATGGTGTTAGGAAAACCTTTCCACAGAAAAGACATAGTATGTAAATTGCAAATGACAGTAGAATGAAGTTTCTAGAAGATAGATAGATGAGAGATAACAGAAGATAGAGATGATAGATTAGATATAGATAGATGATAGATGATAGATGATAGATAGAGAAGAAGAGG
>JANHGC010005084.1:226222-238364 GCA_027560395.1 Boaedon fuliginosus | reverse complement strand
TGAATGTGGTTGATTGTGTAACTAATTTTAAATTGTACTGTTTTATATTTTTAATTGTTGTTAGCCACCTCAAGTTCCCTTTGACCGGGGAAATGAGGCGGGGTATAAACCAAATAAATAAAAATAAAAATAAAAAAAATACTAATAGCCATAATAGTGCCAATCAGGTATAGAGATAAGATATGCTTAAACTTTGTAGTGCCACAAACCACAAAAATTTGTAACTGCTATTCTTCCCTACCATGATATCACAATTCAAGTATCTGCCCAAAATTCTTCTATTTACAATTAAACCAAAATGTGGTTTGGAATATGAGACTGACAAGAAAAACCTTTCATAAAATAATTCTCTTAGAGCTGGCTACCATTTCTTGATCAGAAAAGGTCAGATTATATGGTTTGGATGAGTTTACTTGCCAAACTGAAAAGGGATGAGTGTGTATTTAGAGAGACTCCTCCCCCTTTATGTTACTTCTCCCTCTTTTTGACATTGTGAAAGTGGTACATGGATAATTTCAGCAGTGTTAAAGGTTTTCTTAATTAACAGGCAGTGGCTGCAGTCCTAATTATATCAGCTCCACTTCTCCTTAGAAGTGAGTTGATGTAATGCAGGTTGAATCTCTAAATAGGCATATTTGTACTGTGTACAAAAATCTGGGAGGGGACGACATTCATTTATTAACTTCAATTATGCATATCAATTTGTTTTGATAACACACATTTCTGTGTTGATACTTGTTTCGGTGCTTAATTTCTGTATTTTCAATATATTTAGAACTAAGATATGCTTTGCCTAGAGCAGGGGTATCAAACTCGCATCGTCATGGCAGCATCACGTGAGGTATCGGGACTTGCCCCCCTTTGCTAAACCGGGTGTGGCCATGGCCAGCACATATCTGGTCTGCAGGCCAGCAAGTTTAACAGCCCTGGCCTAGAGAATCTGGTTGCCACAAAACCTGGTGTGGTCCCATCAGGGCTTTGATTTTTCCTGTGTACAAAAAGCCCTAACCCTGTCAGATGTGCTCCAAGTTTTCCTGGCTGTTTTCATCCTAACCCAACACTTAACTGGTATACCTCTCCAAATTGTCCAACAAATTATGTCATAATGGGTAGACTTAACCTAGAAGATACTGCTTAAGATGGCTCTGGAGCCCTTTAGAATTGAAGGGCTGAAGTTTGTTCAGAGTTGTACCAGGTTGTGCACCTCAAAATTTCCAGGAACTCCTGAAATACAGGGTAATCATCTCAGGCAAGACTCAGCTGCTTTCAAGGGCTGCTGACAAGATTTCTAGCTGTGCCCTACCTGCCAACTTTTAATCTTAAAAAGACAATTTTTAAAATTATATCTACAAACTAAAAGTACAAACTAAGAAGAAGAAACTACTTTAGATTTTATACTTACCAATAGTCACTGGTTTACCAATAAATTCACTATTATATGAATACATATATGTTAGCAATAGCACCTGAATTTAGATACTCCTTTGCAGCGCTTTGCACTCTGAGCAGTTTACAGAGCATCTTGCCCCCAACAATCTGGGTCTTCATTCTACTAACCTTGGAAGGATGGAAAGTTTGAGCCTTGAGCCACTCAGGATCAAACTCCTGATACTGGGCAGAGTTAGCCTGCAATTATTTGTTTGTTTGTTTGTTTATATTTATTTATTTATTTGATTTATACCCGGCCTCTTCCCCGGTCAAGGGGAACTTGAGGCGGCTTACAACATGATTAAAAAAACATATAATAACAATTTAAAACAATTTATAACTATAAAAATAATAATCCCAATCATACACCAGGCAACATCCATTCATCCAAGGGAGAATCAGTTCCATGCCAGCTGGCAGAGCCAGGTCTTAATGGCTCTGCGGAAGACTGACAGACTAGGGATGGTTCGGATCTCCACAGGTAGCTGGTTCCAAAGGGCCGGTGCCGCCACAGAGCAGGCCCTCGACCAGGGACCTGCCAGCCGACAGTTTAGCTGATGGGACCCGTAACAGGCCAACTCTGTGGGAACTTACTGGTTGCTGGGAGGCATGAGGTGACAGTAGGCAGTCTCTAAGGTACCTGTAATTACTGCACCACCAGGCCTCTTTACAATATTATTGTTAAGATGCCGTAGAATCCTTGCCAAAGTAACATATTGCTGCTCTTTTATTAGTGGAAAGTAATGCCTCTTCCAACATAGATTGCACATTTTCAACAATACCTTCACATCTGGAATAGTATTACTTTTCCAGTTTCTTCTTTTAGCCACCCCTCATGCTAGATATAGCCATAATTATTGATAGTCAAAAGTATGTATTTACATGTCCTAATTTTGTATACATGATGAGGGAGCTGCAAGAAGAGCGATAGAAGCTGAATGAAGTGATGACTCAGAATGTGGTGGTTGTAAAAAAAAGGACAAATTACATCCTGGGGATTCATATTAAGAGAGAGATCAAAAATAAATTGCTAACTTGTAGGACTATTTTGGTCACTGTACCTCAGCACTTGATATTGTAGCTTGGAAAATTTGCGAAAAAGGAAAGACTATGTGGTTAAAGGCTTTTAGCTTTGAACATAACTTGGGCTGGATAACAGATATATTTACAATACCAGTGCATAGCAGGGATAAATTATGAATCCTTGAATATCTTCTTCTCTGCTGGTGTCAAATTCAGTTGCAGGATTTTACAAGGATAGAAAAAAGATGGCTTTAGGGAAACAGCAGGCCTGACTTCCTTTCTTCAAACTGAGCCTCTGGCAGTTGTGGCCCTACAAATACTCCTGAACTGAATCTCCCAGTATAGCCCACCATCAACCATGCTGGCTGGGCTGCTGGGATCTGTAGTTAGCTCAACATCATCTAAAAGGGGGCTCCAGAAGATGCTATTGATTTTAAATTATAGTCCTTTTTTAAAATTGTGTCATGTCTCTCAATCTTCACACCTCAGTCAACAGAGAAAAGAAAAAATGAAGGTATTTTATTTCCAAATTCCCAACATTTTAACTTCAAAAGAAATCAAGCTCTTGAACTAATTAAATTAAATCAAGAAATCAGTTCTTAGGCTTGAACTGCTAGTCTTTTAGGTGGGTTTCAGTGCCAATGCTTTATCAGTATGCATTAAAAATGTTGAAAGCAACACCCAGTGTTACTGATTTTTCCATTCCAGCTTCATCCATTAGGAAAATCCTATTCATTTTTAGCTCAATAATCTTGTTTAATATTTTGCACTTAAGAGTTAAATATGCAAGAAAAAAAGGGAATTGAAAACAAAGGCAATGATACTTTTAAAAAACAACAACGCTGAAGTCCCTTTAAGAATGAGAAAAAATTGGGGGAATAAGCGTAATTATTTAAAAAGTCATATGAATAGTGAAAATGTTATCTGGAAAAAAAGTAAATGCTTTGTTCAGTATTCAATGTAAGTCAATGGCTACACTGAATTTACCGTAAATTTAACATTACTGTCCAGATTTTATACCAATTATTATGCAGACATCTTTAATATTTTTATAGATTCAAATGCAGGTTTTCTAAAAACACATATGCATATTTTATAATCATTTATTACAATAATTTTGTCAATTTTGTGCAGACATGTGAAACAAAAATCTGACATGGGAACTTTTTAGCTATAAAATCTGTTCTTGCTCAGCTTCTTCTTGGCAAAATTTCATGCTGGTTACCCAGAATTACAATTTTAGAGAATTACAGAAATAAACTTGAACCTATTTTCCAACTGTTTATAAAAATACTTCATTGCCTAGAGACTTTGATTTAAGTATACCATTTTTCCCTGAAGGGGGAAGTAGGTGGCAAATAGTCACTTTCCTCACTAAAGTATTTCATTTTGAACATAGCAAGGATTACTGTATCAACTTGTCACAGATAATTTGCCAGTAACAATAATTCCTTTTGAGACTGGGAGGAGAGAGCTATTTTTCTGAATATTATTGTATTCTTTCTTAGAATCATACCACAAAATAATCAACCTACTCAATGGCCTTATACTTTTCCCCCCGGCATCAGTGAATCAAAACTTGTTGAAGTTACTAGAATGCAATGATAGGCATATGGAAATACATTTTCTCTCTTTGATAAACTAACAGCAATCTGGTTTGCAATGGTAGAGCAAAAACCACTTCTTCTTTTTTTTGTAATTTTTTTTATTATTTTTCCAAATAAAACAAATATTTAAAACAACTTTTTGTTCCATACAGAGTCTGTTGGGTTATACACGTGCATTCTTAATATCCTCTATACATATTAATTTTCCATTTTATTCCATCTCTTAGTTATTAAAAATTTCTATTTTTATCTGTCTTCCAAATCGCATAATTAATCTTCCAGTTTAAAAAGAATATAATAATAATAATTTATTAAATTTATACCCCGCCTCTCTTCACCCGAAGGGAATCAATTAATGACAGTATAAAATACTAACCCATATTTCTAAATCCAAGTATAAAAATCCATTTTCGTCTTAAATCATCTTCTCTTTATCTAACTCTTACACTTTATACATCAATATTCTAGTAAATATTAAAAACACAATCTCTATATTTAATTAAACATTTTTCAAATATTTCAGTTATCAAAAATTCTATGTATTCCATTGATTCATAAACCTAGTATCATACATGCATTTTTGTAATATGCCTAACCCTCATCTCTCCTTCATCGTTTCGGAAGATCAGTCTCCCGTAATAGACCCGTCTGCTTCAAGACTTCTCCTCCCTTCCCTGCACTTTTATTTTCTTTTTCCCCCTCTACCACATTTTGCCCAAGCCTCATCCTCTTCTTCTCTGCTGGTTTTGTATCCTTCCGCTCCACCGGCACCTCCTTCAACTCTTTTCCTCCCGGTCCTCTTTGTCTAAGAAAATAGGTAAGTATGTCCATTTTTTGTTTCTGGATTTCAGATTTCATTTTCTTTCTGCTCCCGCTGTGCTCAGTGCTCAGGTCTCCTCCACTTCCATCTTCTGACTCCTTCCGCTCCTGTTGTTCCGATGAGACACCTAAGTATTCTACTTTTTCATTTATTTATTGCAATTGGTTAATCAGCTTTTTACCAATGTCTCGAATATGCTCCAAATCATTTGTCATCATTATACAAAGTTCCTTCGTGTCTGCTGTGGCTTTTACGATAGCGTCTGCTGCCGATGCAGTCACCATTTTCTCACCGTTTTTTTTCCTTTTAATTTTAAATATTGTATAAAGTCATTTATACTATGTCGTTTCAAAAAGTTCTCTAAGCTGACCGCTCCACTTCTCTGCCTCTCATCTGTTCCACCGCCCGCCATACACGAAGGTAACTCAGTAGTACAGGGAGAGTTCTTCCAAAATTAAATAGCATTTAATACCACAAAATGTTAAATCCGCTGCTAATTTATTTCTCCGTGAAACCGCCTTCTGTTCTGGGGGGGTTTATAAAAAAAAGGCTTGTCTCACCCAATCCAGAGTCGCTGTTAGGATTTTTTCTCTTCTTCTCCTGCCCGATCTTATTTCCGGATTTGCTCCATCTTGTTGGTCACCATCTTGGTGCCGTCTTAGCCGGGCCTCAGCTACAGAGCTGGTATCTAGGTAGGGAGAGGTTTGCGGAACCTCTCAATCTCCTAGGACCATGCCCCCTCGCTTTGTTTCCCCTCCAGGGAAACTAAGGCCAGTAAGCTGGGCGCGGAATTGCAGAGCCCCATCAATTTTGCTGCCCCATCGCCAGAAGTCAAACTGGAAGTCTCAGCTAAAACCACTTCTCAGTTATAGATTATCTATTTATGAACATATTTTTGAAGTAAGCTATCTTTTTGTTGTTAGTTGCAAAGTCGTGTCCGACCCATCGCAACCCTATGGACAAAGTTCCTCCAGGCCTTCCTGTCCTTTACTATCCCCCAGAGTCCATTTAAGCTTGCGCTGACTGCTTCAGTGACTCCATTCAGCCTCCTCATTCAGTGTCGTCCCCTTTTTCTTTTGCCCTCAATCACTCCCAGCATTAGGCTCTTCTCCAGTGAGTCCTTCCTTCTCATGGTGGCCAAAGTATTTGAGTTTCATCTTCAGGATCTGGCCTTCTAAAGAGCAGTCAGAGTTGATTTCCTCTAGAACTGACCGGTTTGATTGCCTTGCAATCCAGGGGACTTGTAAGAGTCTTCTCCAGCACCATAGTTCAAAAGCCTCAATTCTTTGAAGTTCAGCCTTCCCTATGGTCCAACTTTCACAGCCACACATTGCAACTGGGAAAACCATCGCCTTGACTATACACACTTTTGTTGGCAGGGTGATGTCTCTGCTTTTTCGTATGCTGTCTAGATTTGCCATAGCTTTCCTCCCCGGGAGCAAGGCTATCTTACCATCAGTTTAAGTGGTAAGAAACTTATCATCTACAAATAGCAAGGTAACTTTTGTGGTTACAAGAGGCTAATAACTTTAAAACCAAGCATCCGTGCTGTAATCTACTACCGTGTTTCCCCGAAAATAAGACCCTGTCTTATATTTTTTTTTTTGCCACCCAAAAAGGCACTCGGTCTTATTTTCGGGGGATGTCATCCACTGACTAACCTATGAGTTAGGGGCATGTGTATGTTGCGTGGACGTGTAAAAATCAAGCTAGGTCTTACTTTCAGGGGAGGTCGTATTTTCAGGGAAACAGGGTAGTTTTTTCAAAGTCTATCTAATCCAGAAATATGCAATCTTTTAGTGGCCTGAGTTAGTACCCCTTCCCGTTTCTTTAGAAAGCAAAGCCACAAAGATTGGAAATGATAAAAGTGCACAGGGTGTGTTATGTACAGGAGAGTGCTACAATATGCTAGTTTTTAAAGAAAAGATTGGAAGCTTTTCTTTAAAAATCAGTACAAAATCTTGTTTACGACTTAATATTAATTTTAAACTGTCCCCACCCTTTGCCACCAAAATGACAAGAAACAATGGTGACAACTTTTGGCAAATGTGACCAGAGGGCCCCAGGCAAGAGAGGAAAACTGGGAGTCCTATTTGACTTAAGGATCCCCATCTCTGACCTAAGCAATGCAAATCAACTTGCACAAACGTTTGAGTCATCAAATTCATAAGCAAGCTTTGGACAAATCACTCTCAATTTTATCTGTTACAGGCTTGTTCTGAAGTGGCTTCCTGGAGAAAAGACAAAATACAAATAATTATAAACCATAAATGATTAATCATTTGTTAATTACAATATATCCTATGAATAAAACAAAGAATAATTAGTGTCATGGGCTTTCAAACAAGTTATATCTTTATTTACATTTATAGTTCATGTAAGGAAATTATGTGCTAATAGAAGTTTGGGAAATTTCAAAGATGACTTTAGAATCTCTTTCCCCACCCTATTCATTCCAGCATGAAAACATGTTTATTTCTGTCCTTTTTCAACGTCAAAATTAGGATAATTTCACTGTTTCAAATTTGGTTTAGTTAAATTTGGAGTTATGAAGTTTCTCCAGTCCCAGAAAGTCTATGTTCTTTAATACATGACATGTATTATTTTAATTTTAAAAAAATTATTCACATGGGATATATATATAAATTATAACATATAAATTATCATTGCTGCCGACCACAGAGATAAAAGAAATACACCAAAACAAGAATGCTTTTCATATACATATTTATATATTTCATGTACAAAGTTACATTCTGAACCCCCAAGGATTCAATAATAAATACTGAAATAACTTCACTGCTATATGAGCTTATCAGCTCACAGAAAAGAAGCCTCAAGTTTAAACAGACAGCAGGTTTAATGCTGCAGTATTGACCTCAAGGTTACAGAGGGAAGTAAAATTCAGCATAAAGTGTCTAGACAACATTTTCAAAAAGTTAATGACCATAAAATGTTTTAAAACATGTTTAAAAGATAGAGAAGTGTGCAGTAATGACATTGTTAGAGAGAAGTATTTAGCGTTCAATGTTTTGAAGTGCAAAACAAAGGTTGTTACAATATGGCATAACCCTGTTAAGAAAATAAAGTTAGCATCCACAAAGAAGTGTGTTTTTCACTCTATCGTTTTTTTACAAACTTGGAATCTTTACAAAATCCTTTATGCACAGGGTCAACTGTAAGCGTGCCAAGTCAGTTTCAGTCCTTTGGTAGCTTTCATAATACTCACATGGAAATAAATATTTAATTAAACATTATTTTCAGGACGCCATGTTCTTTAGAACAGTTAGCATATTAGAAGATTATAAAACATTTTAGTTACTAAGGCAGCCTATGATAAAGTGTCTACACTCTGCCAGCTCTAACTGATCCAATGCAGGAAGACCTTGCAAGAAATGAACTAAATGGCAGAATACATAAACTTATTATTTTTTACCATGCAAAACACATTTACCCAAACAAATCATGTGCTGCATTTTTTTTTGTGCTTGAAATGCTCTCTCAAACTATTAACAAAGCTGTTAACTATCAAGAGATTCATTCCTACTTCTGATTTTAGAACTATGATTACATTAAACATATGTCACTCTCAAAACAGATTTGTTAGGTAATCATTGGGTGCTTGAACTTTAGCAAATTTTCATCATCTACAGTTTAGAGTGTGCTGGAATAGGGAGTGTCTAAATATAAGTGAAACGGATTTTCTACATCCATCTTTTAAAACTACAATTCTTTAGGACAGGGAATAAATTTTAAAATGGAGGTTGGAAAATGGTGCTCTTCCCTCATTTGCACTAATACAAATGCTGATATCTCTGGTGGACTCCTGTCTTTTCTGCTTTGAATGACCATTGCCCAAATGAGGACAGAATGACAATTTACCATCTGGAAAGTCATTAAACATGTATTTTTTTGTCTGAGCAAGGAAACAGTGAAAGAGCACTTTCATTTTAAAATGAAAGTGCTGGACAAAATTGAAAACCAATATATGTGCATTTTATTTCTTTTTCCAAAAACTATTCCACCACCCATGAAAAGTTTCCAAAAACTTTCCTCAAAGCAAAGGGGAACAAAGTTAATGGAACTGGCTCTCTTTTGGCTGTCTAGAATTATGAATTGCATGAATGGTTTCTAACTGCTCTGAGGATAGGACAAAATCTTAAGAATCTATCTTCTTTTGGCAAGTCTCATGTGTGCCTTAGAGGCACGTATGGTGAAGCTTTCGCCAACTCACCTGAACATCTTTCCCAAATTGACTATTAAACTTTCCTAGGATGGAAAAGTGCGAAAGTTGCAACACAAACTTGACTCTGCTATGGATGTATATGAGTGTAGCAGAGGCAATTTTGAGGGGGGGAAATCCTCTTAATTCTTCTTACAGTTTTTCCATCAGTGTTCCTTTTATTAAATTCTTAAACTCAGTTCAGCAATTGAAATTTTAAAGTCTATTGTGATCAGAACACGGGCATATCGGAGGGCAAAATATGAAGGTATTAAACATTCAACTATTCTCAGTTATTTTTAGCCACACATTTTGTGGTTAAAATACATACCTACCAGAATGCATTCATTGTGTACAAAATAGGGTGCTTAAAAAGTATTTATATATATAAAACTATAATCAATACATCTGAAGGGAAATTTATTAACTTTTCATCAGATAAGATTATAGTTTCTTTTATTAAAAGGCTGCCTAAATAAATATTTACACAATAGACCTCAATTGAATGTGATTTTAAAAATCTGTGTGTGTGTGTGTGTGTGAGAGAGAGAGAGTGTGTGTGTGTGTGTGTTAAATACATGTTTCCTTGAGATGACAAACTGCTCCTATTGCATAAAAGAGTTTAGGCAGTTTTTCATGACAGTTTTTCAAATTTAGAAATTCTTCCATTCTGTCACGTAGATAATAGCAACTCCCATCTAACTGGAAGAGCTAGAGTCTCTTAATGGGCACGAGCTGAATGTTAGCATGTTTACTCCTATTTTATAACAAGGAAAACATTGAGAACCTGTTTATCCTCTGAGTGATTAAAATTATAGCATTTGATTTAGCTTTAACATCAGTTGGATAGCGAATGAGTATACTCAGTCCAAAACTTTAAATGTGAAATGATAGAATAAGTTGCATGACAGTATCTTTCCAATTCCTCAGATTTACAGATGGGCCACTCAGATTTTATACACTGGTGTTCATTCATTAAAATTAGTGAATATACAACTTTATTAAGTCCATCAGGGAACATACTGTATAGACCTTTCTTTCGAATAGCATTTGTAGGCTCATAATATAGATTGAAACATAATATAATTTAAACTTATTTGAGGTTATTTGTCAATCATCGTCACTGCTACTTTGCTCACCACTTACGAGCCCTTCTATATCCCATGGAAAGAGCTGGATTCCCCAAGATCCAATAGGAACACACAAAGTTAGCCCATCTTCTGCTCAAGGAGTATTTAAGGAAGATGCTTTGATCTAAGAATGCCCTTCTGAGATTAAACTGGATATTTCCAAGCTACATTAAATAAGGAAACAGGGAAAAGTATCCCCCCCCCTTAAAATACCACATTTTTCATTTATTCAGGATAGCTGTAGTGATTTTTGGTGTTATTAGCAACTTAAAAAAAAACAAAAACCTTCCGCAACTGAATGTCTGGTAAATTTTTAGCTCAAGGATCTCAATATAAACAAAGGTCCACAAAATTGGTAGAAATTTCAGAAATGAAAAAGCAAAGTCTTCTAACTTACTTTAACCCTCGTTTGATGTGTTCAATGAATCCCATATATTACATATATCTGATACTTTTGAAATACCCAGAATATTAATTTGCTGTTTTACTCTTATGCAGATGAATTTAAAACGGTTCAAAATATAAACGTAAATGTAGGGGGGGAAAAGAGTTGTGTTACAGATTGCAATGGGGCCTCTAAGGTGCATTTAGGAGACAAAATATGGCATTTATCTGCTTGGGAAGACCAATTTATTCTCGCTTTGTAACACTGATGTGGTAAAACAGCATGAGCTGGTTCCTGTGTTAAGGTTTGAGAGGTTTATGATATAAAGTCAAATGACAAAGAAACGTTCAAATCGTATGCAGTGAAACGGGTTCCACAGAAACAAAACAAAACTGAAGACATGCAAAAGCTTTTGCAGTCTCAAGCCATTTCCCATTGGAGCTTATTCACTGCCACACATAACCTGCCACACTATCAGGTGGCTCCTCTCAGCTTTGGCAACGGAAGGCTCAATTGGTAATGCTTCTCCAAGGAGTTCAGATTCACCAACTTCATCACCTGAAAGCAAGAATATTTCAATTCATCGTGTAAGTAGATTCGAAATACTCCCTGCCACCCGCCCACCCCCAAAGCTGTTATGCTTTATTATCAGTTTGAGATGAAGGGGAAATAACTATCCCTCATTCCAGAAAATAGCAAAATTTTCAAAAGATATTGAATTGTATAGCTAGAAAAAAATTGCTTCCTGGCCTTTTCCTCTTGTATAATAATATAGCTAAAGAACAGAAACAAGGTCAGCTGTGAAATAACGTCAGAAAATTCCCTTTAATTAAAATGGATACTTGCCAGGAAGTATCTTGGCATTAATCCATGCAATCGTTCTGAAGAAAATGCAACAGTTAAGATACAAGCAATTCTAATCAATACAATGCGTTCAATACAACACATTTATAAACTAGGAAGAGGAAAGGTCCAATATCCAAGTAACTACAGACCTGAATAATTGGGAATATTTTTGTCATAATGGAGGAGTGGAAACCCATGGCCCATGTGTTGCTGCTACTATCCCAGCTTTCCTCACCATTGACCAACCTGACTAACCTCCTGGGAAATGCAGCTGACTAATATCTGGAGGTCCCCAGGCTCTCGTCTTGGCATTAAATAGAACTATGAAAAGGCAATGAGAAAGTACAGGTAGTACTCAACTTATAACTGCTTGTTCAATGACTGTTCAAAATTATGATGGCTCAGAAAGAATACTTTAAAATTTATAAAGCACTTCCAGCTGTCATAAAACATCCTTCCAAGTCATGTGATCAGTATCAGAGTACTTGGCAATCTGTTTGCACTTATGAACAGTTGCTAAGTGGCTTGGGATCATGTGATTGCCTTTTGCAATCTTCTCTGCCAGCTTCCCCAGAAAGTCAATACAGAAAGGTGCAAGCTATTGCCTGCCAAAAGATTTCTCCTCCCCTCCATGCACCTATGTGCATGAGGGGAGAGGAACCCTTGTGCTGGGCTGTAGAG
>JANHGC010005084.1:168175-181721 GCA_027560395.1 Boaedon fuliginosus | reverse complement strand
ATAGAGAGAGAGAGAGAGAAAGGGAGAGGGAGAGTGCACATTTCTAGCAATAAAACCATTAACATGAATATGATTCAGGAACAGGGGAAACAGGATATATCATTCACCATTTTCTAGTATGATATTCCTGGTTGTGTCAGCGTTCCAATGAAACACCGCATATCCATTCAGCACTCGGAGACAAAGTCCATCCAAGTAAGAATTTATTAAAGGCTATTAAAATATGGCTATATGGCTGACGGGTTGATTACTAAGATAACAAAGGTAAGACCAGTTCTGTATCCTAAGAGTGGCAGAGTGTTGGCTTGCAGTTCTTCACAGCAGAGCTTCCTCTGGGTGGCACATGCAGAATGCACTCAACCTATGAAATTCATGACCTGCCCACTGTTACATCTTTTAGGTTCCTATTGAAGATTGCTCCCTTCACCATTTCCCCTTGTTTCTTTCCCCCACTTTTTAAATAAATATTGTTTTCATCTTTTTAATAACACAGACTATTCAAAATATGTCCAATTAAACTAAAATAATGGGGTATATACATCCAAAAATACTGGATTATCATGTTCCTAAATCACTCTTGGTAGTAGGTATTTACAATCTCTGCATATCAGTCCAATATCACAGCAGAAGGTAAGAAGAGACAACATGAGCAGCAATTTAAGTATTATGAAGACACAAACCTGCAGGATTCTGAATCTTTAGCAGCTGAGCCCTGCAATTTTGCCAGTTCGTAACATTTTCATCAACCAAATAATCCTAAATTATTCCTCACAAAAATAAAATAAAAACTCTGAGGACACAGGACAGTCATGCAATCTCTCGTGTACAATTTTAGTAATTATAGCTTTCGTATTAAAGAGAGCAAAAAGCAAAAATCTGAACTCCCCTCAAACAGATTTGGTGAACTGAAATCAGTAAGTATACAAACAACATGGTTTTAAACTGCCACAATTAGAGAAAGGCAATTATGTTTCTCTGCTTAGTGCATAATAAATGTTTCAGGATGCATCTTACAATATCATTCAGATTTAAAATCTTACCTGTCTGGCATACTAGACAATAAAAGAAAATAATGGGTAGTCATTACTAATTAAAAGTCCCTAAATAAGTAATATTATTATTTTTAATAAATACAAGTATTTGTATCTCAATACTTACAACTGCCAAAGACTCGATCTCTTCTTCTCCTGCATTGCTGGATTTTCTCTTGATGCCCTAAAGAAAAAAATAAAAAGCCCAGATTATAACATTTCTCACATCTGAGCATTTCATACAATTGGAAACATGTTGGCATTTTATAAGTAAATCTACAATAACAATTTTCCAAATTCTGAAACAAAATTTGAGATTTAGACTAAAAACACAGCTGTACATGAAGATATGGCATTTACGAAAATCAGCATTTGTGCACTGTTGTATCCCTTCTTAAATTGAATTGTATCTCCTATGAAAATAAAAGTAATTGCAACCACCTGATACAATAACTAATTCACAACAATAACAAATAATCACTTGTACAGGTTGAAAGTATACCTACTGAATGAAAGCAAAATGAATTTGTTTTGCTGCAATATGTAACTGAAGATTTTTCTCATGCAAAATAATTCAATCTAATCATAAAAAGGAATCATTTTGTTTTCTGTAAAAACTAAGTGCAAAACAATAATCTATCACGCCACTAGATGGCAACAAAATAGGGATGATGAATATAGTTTACCTTAAATAGAAGTTTTAAAAAATTAGCTCAAAC
The DNA here is from genome assembly GCA_027560395.1 of Boaedon fuliginosus. Taxonomy (NCBI): domain Eukaryota; kingdom Metazoa; phylum Chordata; class Lepidosauria; order Squamata; family Lamprophiidae; genus Boaedon; species Boaedon fuliginosus. The sequence goes on along the minus strand of JANHGC010005084.1, from coordinate 179,971 downwards.
TAATTGGAGAAAGCCAATTTGCTGAAGGGTTTAATGCATCAGGCTACAAACTTGGAGATCACGAGTTCTAGTCCTGCCTTATGCATAAGGCTGGCTTAGTGACCGTGGGCTATCACTCCCTCTCAGTCCTAAGAAGGAAACTACTTCTAAAATCTTGCCAAGTAAACCACAAGAGCTTATCCAGGCAAGTCACCAAGAATCAACACTGACTTGAAGGGAGTGTTCACACACAACTGGGTACCATTTTTTAAAAAAATACATGATCAGAAAGGAGCTGAGAAAAGCCAAATAAAGATGATGGAAAGGCATCCCAACATGCCTACTGCAAAAAAATGGATGGTCTTATATATTCAGTAAGTGGGGCAGATGTTTAATCCACATATTTATCACAGAATCATGGAAATAGAAGGACATTTAGGTCACCTAATCCATCCCTTCCTCAGTGTAGGAATTTAAATTAAGGCCACAGAGACAGATGTCTGCATATCCTTCACGTAAGCACATTCAATGAAGAGGAACCACCACCTCTTTGAATTGTTTATCATGCAAGTTTTTTTTAAATTAGTTTGAAGGCCTATGAATTACACACACACACACACACACACAGCCAGCAACAAATGATCTATGCTCTGAAAATTATAATGCATGTTCAGCACTGTGTAACAAGGCCAAAGCCAGCCAAATGTACAACAGTCTAGTATTTAACTGCCTCCGTGTCAAGTTTGTTACACCAGAAGCAGAGCTGTAATCAGTAATCTATTCCTAGGGTGATCATGTCATCTGTCTTACTGCAATTAGAATACCAACTTGGCCAGTTTTAAATCTGAAACAGATTTCATTCAGAAATAGCAACCTGGCATTAGGCCAATTTTCTATGAATGGCATGCTGCTTCCCAGTGGTATCCCCCCACCCCCCGAGAAACAGCTGTTAGGAAACTAGTCCACTCCCACAGCAGAAACTGGATCAAACTTCTAAGTACCAAATATCACATCCACTTTAGCTTTCCATTTATCTATTCCTTTTTTTTCCTTTCCTTTATTTTCCTACTCTGCTTTTCTTCTTCATGCTTTGACTTTTTCTTTCTGTTCCTCCAACAACTTTCTTGCTTCTTGTTCTTGTTCTTTTCTTCTTCCATCTCAACAGAATACATAAAATAATAAAAGGTTGTGCCAACACACCAACAAATACATTTCTGAAGGCCTTTAGAACAGTCCTTAAAAATAGTCCAAGCAAATGATGAGAGATGCCTATAAAAACCTGGATTATTTTATCTGTTCTCTTGCAACAAGCTTCCACAGGCCATTTGTTATAGTTGGATGTTTTTTAATTCATTTTCTTAAAACCTTAACAAAAATTAATTCTGTCCACTGGTGGAAATTTGCCTACAAAAATTAATCTTAAACTACTTTATATCTATAAAAGCACCACAAAAATATGTGTCATAATAATTATGTTAACCTTTAACAGTGCTAATGTTTTTTTTAAATAGATTCCTTTTGTGAAATGTTTATTTAAAAAAAACAAATACAGTAAAGAATTGCTTTTAAAAAGAAAGAAGCATTTCTCTCATGCATTGTAAAACAGAATGTATATGACTTGTTTAATCTGTCTACAATATTACCAAAAATTGCACTTGCCTTATCATCTCAGTCCATCGCACTGCTTCTTGAAGCTCCATTAGCCTTTCTTTGTACTGATTTCGTTCCATGAGAACCCGGGCCATCTCAACACGTGTGAATCGTTTTCTCTGAGCAGTAGGAATATCACTCTGCAGAGTTGAAAAGATACCAAGCATGGTTAATCCAGTAGATTGGGAAGTACAAAGGCCTATCATCTACAGTTTTTACAAAACAGGTAGTCCTCGACTTACAACCACAAATCACAGTCCCAAATTTCCACTGCTAAGCAAGACAGTTGTTAAGCAAGTTGTGTCCCATTTTACAACCTTTCTTGCCAGAGCTGTTAAGTGAATTTGACTTCCCTATTGACTTTGTTTGTCAGAGGATCGTAAAAAGTGGTCATGTGACCCAGGACACCGGATCCATCATAAATACATGTCAATTGTCAAGTGTCTGAATTTTGATTATGTGACCACGGGGATGCTGCAATAGTTGTTAAGTATCAAAAACAGTCATAAGTCACTTCTTTTCAGTGCTGTTGTAACTTCAAATGGTCAATAAACAAATGGGGACTATGAGTACAGAGCTTTACAGGTAAGTGTGAATACTGGCAGCAGTGAGGGGAAAAGGGCCACATGACCAGTTTTGGTCCAAATGGAAATTGAACATCTTTCAGAATCTCTATGATCCCCACCACCACCACATACACACAGAGTATGTTACAGGATTGGCATACACAAGCAACTTGTAAGATCACATTTCTCTACAATAATGCCACAGAAAACTAGGAGAATTAATCCAACCATAGTACTGTAAGAATAAGAGAAAATGGAGATCCAATGTTATTAGTATGAATACATACATCATCCTCTTCCTTTGATTTTTGCCTTGCTTCTTCAGTTTCTGCCCGGGCTCTAAACAAGAGGAATTAATCAAATTAGCCCAAGAGTTCTTCTAGGAAACTCCCTGTAACACATTCAAGAATTTTATGCTCACTTTCTAAGCTCTTCCTCCAACTCCTTATTCTTCTCTTCAAGCTTTTGTTTGGCTAGTTTTACAGCTTCCAATTCTCCTTTCAGTACATCCTTCTCACATGTCAATTCATCAACTTTTGCTATTAAGTCATTCTTCACCACATTCAAGGCATTTCTAGAACACAGATGTTTGCAATTAAATCATTTCTAACAATATACATTGATAGAAATAATGTCATTCACAGATCTAACTTCATCACAGCAACATATCCAATAAATACATAAAGTGCATGCATACAATAAATACAATATACAATAAGCAAAAATGAAAATCTGATTTTACTTTTTTATAATCTATTATTTTGCTAAGCGAAGCCAACATACTTCAGAAAAGTCTTTTCAACAAAAATCTGGTACAATCCAATGTTCTGAAGTAAAACCCTAATTTCCAGTTACAATGTATCTTTCACAAAATTCTACCAGTATGCATGTATACATGTGCCATGTATACTTAGGGCAGGGGTTCCCAACCTGGGGTGCTCACACCCCCTGGGATGTAAGACGATATTCCAGGGGGTGCGAAACTTTGTGTTTAGAAGTTTAAAAATGATAGTGTATATGAATATGCAAATTATATGCATATAATTATTTATTTTTGTAAGGGCTACGAGAATATATCAGAAGCGTTGTAGGCGTGTAGAAAAGGTTGGGAACCCCTGACTTAGGGGAAATGATTATATCCTTTATCAGACAGCAACTCATGGGCATGCAATATCATATTTAATTAAAGAAACAAGTTAGTGTATCTAAAAACAGAGAAATGATTACTCACTTGGTTTCGAGTAGTTGTGTATTTTCTAGGATAAGGTTTTCAACTTCACGTCCCATTCCTTTCAAAAACCGTAGAAAAAAAACAAACATTAAAAGACAGATATGTGCTTTAACAACTGCAAGTTTTAACAACTGCACTTATCAGCATATTCAGCATGTGCTCTGGAGCTCACAATTCTACCGCACAAGTAAGACATCTCATTCATTCCCATCTTACAGAAATATGTACAGATTTGTATCGTCACTAAAATGAAATAATTTCACAAGCAGAGAAGTTCTGTGATCAGAGCACTATGATCATAATCACTGATCAGAAAAGAGTTTTCAGATATAAAGTATTTTGCTTTTAGGTTGTAAAATGAATCCAGTATGGAGTTCAGTTTTGAAACCCAAGGAGGTGAGGCAAAATACTTTCAGTCCAAGCACATAAAACAAAATAAATGCTATCTCATTTGGTAACCACAGTAAAACAACAGAAAAAGGTTGTGTTGTGTAATCTCATATTCAAATAGGTGACACCACTAGAAATATTGAATATAAGACACTCAAATGATAGAAAGCCCTTGCAAATGTTCCTCAAATGAGATGATGCCTTACCAAAGAAATCATGGTCTTTAAAGCCCATGCATCCCATGAAAAGCAAAAGGAAGAAGAAATATGTAATGAGAACAGTAAAAATGAAGTACAGAAAAACAGTGAAGGCTGAGAATTTGAAATATGGGTGATTTCAGGATAAAGCCAGCATTAAATGTCTGCAGCAAGATATGTAGAACAGCAAGTCAAACAGTTAAAAGAGAGCCATTTCTAGATCCGGGATCCATCCAATCGAGCCTCCCACTTCTTAGAGAAACTACCAGAGATTTCTCTAAAGAGCACAACAGGCCTTGAAAGGAAGAACATCCCATCCCCACTAAGGTGGTTTTCAGAAATACGGGTAAAACCAGCTCGCATTTCACTATCAGAGCTGATAATAGCAGTCATTGCTACCTTTAATGCAAATGAATTTAGAAGTGAATTACGGATTACCCGTCCTCTTTTGTTTTTCCTCAATTATCTCCTTTAGGATTTTTTAAATAAATGTGGCATTTAAATGACTGAAATGGTACTCAGTTTAATGACATGATTCCAAGTGATTTCCGGCAAAAGAAACCTCTTCTCAAGTCATTACAAACCTCATCAATTAAACCATGCTTAATTTTTTAACAATATTGTATCACATTCCAATTCTTCTAAAGTAAAAAATACTTAAAACTTTTTCTTGTAGAACATGCTCTTAACCATAAAAGATTCCTATATTTTTACTTTTTTTTGCTCCACTGTTATCAAAATTGCATATATTTTAATGGAACGCAAGATAGAGAAGACTACACATTACTACCAGAATTATCTTTTGAAAGGGTGCAATATGATATGAACGTATCTGATGTTTTATTTTTAATTGGGCCTTTTAACACAAATCTAGGTTAATCATTTGGGGTTGTTAATTGGCAGTTATCCACATCTACACCCATTCATATTTAATATAGGTTAAATAAAAGAAGCTATTAATAATGCATTTTCAAAGATCCAGCAAAAGACTAATAGGAATACCTGGCTTTATAAAATGTGGGTAATGGTAGGAAAATGCTTGGTATTATTGCATATACATGAAATGATGGAAAATGGGACTGGTAAGTACAGGTAGTCTTAGCTTGACAACCAGTCTCATAGCAACCATTTGAAGTTATGACTGACCCACCTGCCAAAAACCGCTTATGACCCTGTTCTGAAGTTATGGATGCTACAACGGCTCCACAGTTATTTGTTCTTATGACTGACCTCAGAGATGTTGCAGTGGCCTCCTCTTTGTCTATCTTTCCTCATCCTTCCCCACTGGGTCCCTTGGGCCTGTTTTCCCTTCCACAGAGCCCCCACGGAGCTTGGGCCTCCTTCCCAACTCCATCAACCACTGCACACTTGCCTCTGGAAGATCTCTGGGGCTCCAGCCTCATGGTGGGGAAAGAGGACAAGCCACTCCATCTCTCAGTCTCCCTGGGTCCCAGAAGAGGCCACCTTTTTCTGAGCAGGAACTGTGGCTGCATCCAAATGGTAGGCACTTCCAGCATGCAGCCATGTGCTCCAGGGACAAAATGGTCTGCTTTGTGCAGCACTGTGGAAAGCTTGTGGCGACATTGAAGCAGCAGCCACTTCCAGGACATAGCCACGTGGCCCAGAGATGAAGCAGTCTGCTCTGCTTCCTTTACACACAGTGCTGCAGAAAGCTCCATTAGGAAAACACAACAGACTGCTTCATCACTGGGCCACATGGCTATGTCCCTAAAATAGCTACTATTTTGGAGCAGCTACAACTCCACAGGTCTGGAGCTCTGGGTATCTTTGAAAGGTAAGTGCACAATGGGTGAGAAGGAGAGGCAGGGCCTGGCAGGGTGGGAAGCAGTCAAAAGGTCTACAGAGAGCCAGTGCGGAGGGGAAAGGCCTGCAGGGACCCAGGGAGGGAGAAGTCCAAGGGCTGTGGGAACCCCTAATGTTGTGAAGCAGAGCATAGAGTTGTCTGAGGAAGTGACGAAAGCCTTGGGGAGTCTGAGGCAGATGGGTCTGGGTCTCTGTTAGGCCTACTAAAGCTTTCCTCACTTCTAGACACCCCAACTTAACGCCCATATCAAGGAGAGCACGGAATGGAGGTGATTAAGCAAGGTGAACTCACTTAATGACTGTCAGATTGTCGCAACATGCGAAGTAATGGGACCTGTGCATCATTTACTTAAGGCTTAAATAAAGCTAGTCTCTTCACAAAAAGCCTTGCCTACACTTGAAAGTACAAAACTTTAAATATTTCCAGATATTTCCCTCAGGGAAGAAGGAAATTCTTGCGGGGGGGGCTGTATTCTGGGAGTACCCTACAAGTTATGCAGAAAGTTAATTGAGCAAGGCAAAAACAAGCTTTTGAAATTCTTATGCGTTTAGTACAATTTATTTCAATATTTGATCCTCTAATACCTGACAAGCTGACTGCACTACTGAAAAAAAGTATAAACAAAGGGACAGAAGTTTGTTTGATAAGATACACTCAAAGTACTACTCAAATCTATAGGTTAAAAAAAATCTGTGTGGGAAGCAGGAACATTCTGTGTCTATTTTGCCAGGGTAGCATAATCACATTCTATTCTTTTTGTCCCCCAACTAGCCAGCATTTATAGTTTGCATCCTACGTGTTTCCTGTTTGTGTAAATTTCAAAGATTAGAAAACAGCCTTTTGTACTGTATGAAGAGCTCAAAGAATAATGAAAATGGTTTCAGAAAGATTACTCCTTGCCATGTGCTTATTCCCAATCATTTCCCCCAGGTGATGTTCACACTGGCAGAATTTGGATCAGTACCATAGAAAGGAAGACTATTTTTAATGAACAGTCAAAGTTTGGATTTTTAGAATACTTCAGTTTTGAAGAAGGAACTGTTTCAATTATGTGAACAACACTTTTAACTGTTGGTATTCCAAGTAGAGAATAATTACCAAGCAAAATAAATTAAAAAGCACTAGGCAGAATAAAGACAAAACAAATTGCAAAACAGACATTATGAAAGCAACAGCCAAGAATGCTGAACTTCAAAATGATCACTTTCAAATATATAAAAAGGATACACACCAGAATATTCTCCTGGGTACGCAGCCCAAGAGAAAGCAAATTGGAGAATGCCATTTAACTAATGTTGCAAAAGCATGCCAAAATACAGCATTAGTATTTCATATAAAATGTGTTCCCTCAGATTGAGTACAGCTGGGCTTCTGTAGAAATACATTGTGCATATTGATAGCTCTACGTACACATTCTACCCAAAAACAAAACAAAAACAAATCTATACTAAAGTAATTAGTACATAGTTACAACTGAGCAATATTAAAAATGGTGATATGCCTGTTGAGCACCTTAATACTGCATTAATGATCTATTTAACTATAGCCTTAAAATTACCTGTTTTGGTATAAAAGTGAAATTGTTGCAGTGTCTAACATATCCTTTTACACTTTTACTACAGCCCTTTCTCCTCTCATCAAAGCCACTCCCCACTTCTCTAAACAGTAATAACGTAACTGAGACCATACTAATAAGGTGCCACTATGAAATGCCTTTTTGAAAGCTTATATCTATTGTAGGACTAGCCTTAATGATTCAAAAATCTTATTTAAAAAACAAAATGCAACACAAAGTGACTGCTAGTAGAATGGGATAAGTTATAAAACATTGGAAGCATCTCCTATTCACTTCTGGGTTTTATTTTAAGCAAACAGAGCCAGGGGCAAGGAGCTAAATTACAGAGAGAAGTGTAAAAGAGAGAGAAGAAGAAAGGAAATTTAGTATTTTTTGTATTTTTCTCCCTTCGAACTAACACAGATATGTGTTTCTTTCAACTTTCAAATGAATAAAGGAAAATGTGTTGTTCATGTGAATTTTGGGGTGGGAGATGTTACCCACCAACCATTTTAAGGCATGTTAAATATGTATTTATCTTATTCCCTCTGATGCCACCAACTCCAAATACATTGGACATATGACAACACACCAGGCAACACAGGTAGTCCTCAACTTACAACAGTTCATTTAGCAACCATTCAAAATTACAACGCCATTGAAAAAAGTGACTTATGAGCATTTTTCACACTTATTACATCCCCATGGTCACATGATTTACATTCAGATGCTTGACCGACTCACATTGATGACGGTTGCAGTGTCCCATGGTCATGTGACCATATTCTGCCACATTCTGACAAGCAAAGTCAATGGGGAAGCCAGATTCATTTAACAACTGTGCTAACTTAACTGGAGTGATTCAGTTAACAACTGTGGCAAGAAACATTGTAAAATGTGGCAAAATTCACTTAACAAATGTCTCACTTAGCAACATAAATTTTGGGCTCAATTATGGTCGTATGTTGAGGACTATCTGTATAAAACAATATCAGAAATGTAAGAAATAACAAAACAACAAAAACAATCTAGAAGAAAAGAAGAAAAAGGAGCAAGAAGACACCCCAAATATCCCATTAATATCTATTTAATGATTAAATAAAACATTAACTTCTATTTAATGAGGGGGCTTCAGCCACCCCAGTTCAAAGCATGAGAGAACAACCAGATGTTTAGGGCATTTCCCGCTTCAAGGCAGTTACTTGTACTAATGTCAAAATCACTCTTTTTTTTTTTACTTTAAAACAGGGGAAACATTTTCCCCATTAATTCCTAGACAGAAAGGGCATCTAAGAAGTTCTTTTATAGGTAAAAAGCTACAGTTTCCTAAAACAAATTCCTCCAATCCTCTTCTGCCTATCCCTCCAAAAGATTCTTCACCCACATAAACAAAACCAGACTGATGGAGGTGGGAGGTAGATTGAATCGTAAGGCTGAAGAAATGCAAAATATTAGGGATGTTCATCTAACATATATTAATAGCAACTGAAAGTATAGTGATGCAATGGAAAGTTTAAGAAAATCTCACCACAATGAAATAAACAATATGATCACCATCACTACCCACTATTGGGAACCCTTTTTTAATAAGTACAGGCATAAATATGATCTGTGTGGTAAACATTTAAATAAATGACAATATTAAAAGTAAGTAACGAATGCTTTCAACTCTATTTACTTAGGCAAATTATGTATGGAAAAATCTTGAGTACTTTTTTCTTACAACTCTGTCCTTGAACTATTCTGTAAATTGCTTTCACCATTTCTAAACAGTTTAAAAAAATACACTCACCCAGCAAGTCTGCTCCTTCATCCACATCCCCAATCAGACCAGAGCCAGCAGAAGATAGTTCTTCAAAGAGTGATTCTGTGTTACGATCAAATGCTTTGTTCTCTATGCCTTTGGTAGGAGTGCTACACAATAAAATTCAAATGTAGGAGGGAGAAGAATTAAATATTTTTAAAAAATACTTCTCCAGTCTAGAACTCAGTGTACAAATGTGCACACTTTCTGAATCTTCAAGGATTAGACAATGTGAATTCTGCTCCATAAACAATTATGTGACAATTAATGGTTTATTATTTTAAAAAGCAAAAGCAAAAACAACACATTCAGCAATCACCCCCCTTTTCTTTCTCTCTCTTTTCCCAGTAGGATGCAGAAATATCAGGCATATTAATCAAGGCACTATTTTCTCCTCCACAACACTGATGTTCACATGTTACAAGCTCTTCTGATTCACTTGTCTTTCTTCCTCAGTTTTGTATCCATATTGCCACCGTAACAGGTTAGCCATTTTTGTTTTTTAAACAAACCCACCACCACCACACACACACACACACACACCCTGCAATCTCTTTCTCTGTGTTACGCAGGTGGAAATGAGAAGCAGAATAATAATCTGATCCCTTTGGAGGAGATATTGAGTGATGGCTACTGCGCACATACTGTTTTGCCCTTCGTGGTAGATCGAAGATTTTTGGGCCAGAGCGTCAATGGAAAATCTGAGTGCCACAGAATGCCTGAACACTACCACTGACTGCAAATTATTGATGAAGAGATTGATCATATGGCATAACGACAACAAAAGAGCTACAACAACTCTCTTGTAATATTTGTATTTTTCCTAAGCTCTCCGGTGACTGAAAATTGCTGGCAAAATACCTTGAACCTTTATATCCACTAAGATCTTTATCCATATCCAACTCTGGAGTGGATTCAATGATTGCCTGGACTTCAGATTTGTCATCATTTTCATTAGCTCCTTCAAAAGAAATAGGTAAATATTGTCAAAAGCAGGGGATATCAAATAGAATTAAAGGCAGCATACATAGCATCTCCCTTAATTTTATTCTCAAAATATAGTCCTGTGAATTAGGTTAAGAGCGGGAGAGAATGATTGGTCCCCACTGACACTGTGAGTTTCATGATCAAATAGGAACTAAAATTTAGCTTTGCCTGGTCTGAGTCCAACGCATAAAATTACACTACACCAGCCACTGCATCAATGAACAAGATTATTAGTTTCCAAAATTAATTGTCACTCCTCACAGACCATCTTTTCTAAATGTGAAAAACTTTAGTAACACATGCTGTCATGTAGAAAATAGTATTTTACCAGCATATAGATCTTAAATATGCCAATTTAGTTTAGCTGATCATATACTAAATCTGAGAGCAGGGATTATTTAATTTCATAGTCTGTAAATACACTGAAGCATGCTTGTGATCAATAAGGCCACCTTCACACAACTTTCCTGCTGCTTTCTATATGCAGATGTTTTTCTACGAGGAATACAAGTAGCACTCTAAATATTTATTAATTCTGGAACCTGTAGGCATGCTGTGGATTTTCAATTACTCAAACCATTAAATTACTCAAAATGTGAACTATCTAGCAACTTACCAATGGATACATTTCTTGTTTCCTGGGCTACCTGCACTTCAGTGTGCTTGCTTATGTCCAATTTCTGGTTCCATGAATCAGAATTCTTTGCAAGGCCTTTCTTGTCTTCATGCAGGGGAGACTCAGCAGACTTAAGCACATCTGAAGCAGCAGTTAAGATTGGTGTAGTAGATTTGGACCCTGCTTGGCTAACATCAGAAATTTCATCCTAAAGCATAAAGAAGTTTGAAGTAATTACAGAATTGATATGGCATATTCCCTAATCCTGGATGAATATTTAACTACTTGAAGCCAGATTATTTACTGTATTTTCCAGCTAAAAGGTGCATTATTTCTTTTTTACAAAAGGAATTTCACTTAAAAAACTTCTCTTCATGGAGATGCCACCCAGTTATATTCAAGGTACCAATCTCAGTGATACAAAATACACTTTTCTCATGTTCAATAACACTTCAATACTAACTAATCATTTAAGTCTTTTTTAATTAACTGTTAGTCCTTCGAGGTCCAGAAAAAAAACACAACTATGAGTTCTATACTATCTTTACTATAAGTTACATTAACAGAATCTTGCAAGGTTTATCCTTTTTACTCTCTGGAAAGATCCCTTCTAAAATGCTTTCCAGCCCCACCCCTCCTGTCAGGGGTGGGTTCCTACTGGTTCGCTGGTTACCCGCTTTGGGGGCACGCTTCCCAATCGCCTGTCAGACAAACGCTGTGCGCGATTGACTTCAAAATCTTCGTGGTGTTCTGCAAGCACTCTGATCCAACAGCTGCACGGCGGCTATCCGCAGATAGCCGCCGCACAGCTGTTGGTTCAGAGTGCTTGCAAAACACCACGAAGATTTCGAAGTCAATTGGGCGCAGCACACGTTTGATAGGCGATCAGGAAGTGTGCCCCCAAAGCGGGTAACCAGCGAACCGGTAGGAACCCATCCCTGCCTCCTGTGGTCTGAGAATTTTTTTACATGATATAGTTTGTTTGTTTATTTAATA
>JANHGC010005084.1:146528-159089 GCA_027560395.1 Boaedon fuliginosus | reverse complement strand
TGGCTGGTGAATTCTGGGAGTTGAAGTCCACCAGTCTTAAAGTCTCTGGCTGGTGAATTCTGGGAGTTGAAGTCCACCAGTCTTAAAGTCACTGTCTGGTGAATTCTGGGAGTTGAAGTCCGCCAGTCTTAAAGTCACTGGCTGGGGAATTCTGGGAGTTGAAGTCCACCAGTCTTAAAGTCACTGGCTGGGGAATTCTGGGAGTTGAAGTCCACCAGTCTTAAAGTCCCTGGCTGGTGAATTCTGGGAGTTGAAGTCCACCAGTCTTAAAGTCTCTGGCTGGTGAATTCTGGGAGTTGAAGTCCACTAGTCTTAAAGTCCCTGGCTGGGGAATTCTGGGAGTTGAAGTCCCCCAGTCTTAAAGTCGCTGGCTGGGGGAATTCTGGGAGTTGAAGTCCCCCAGTCTTAAAGTCGCTGGCTGGGGAATTCTGGGAGTTGAAGTCCGTCAGTCTTAAAGTCTCTGGCTGGGGAATTCTGGGAGTTGAAGTCCACAAATCTTAAATTTGCCAAGGTTGGAGAGCCCTAGTCTAAGGTGTTCTTGACTTACCCCAATGTCCTTTCCCGAGAAATCGGAGACCTGGGGGTGAGAAGGGCACCCTGGCCATAACTGGCTCATCCTGACCCCCGTGAAGGCTTTGCAGCTCCTATGTCAGGTGACCTTAACTCCCTCCACCTACTGAGATGCTCTTTGTTGCAGGCGCCCGGAGACCTCCTTCCTGTGGTTCACCTCGCCCTACAAGACCTTGAAGTACATCTTGTGGAGGAGGTTCAAGTGGGTTTTTGTCATCTTCCTCCTTGTCTTCATTCTGTTGCTCTTCCTGGGCATCTTCATCTATGCCTTCCCGGTAAGATGGTGGGGGACTTCGATCTTCGTCCCTTCTTCCCTCTTCCTTCTGTTGCTTCCTCCCTTTTCTCTCCTCTGGGCTCCTTCTCGGGCTCTTCCTTTCACCTTCTTCTCAATCCTGTCTTCTTCTGGGGCTTTGGGATGAGCTGCGGGCGACCCCAGCGGAAGCTTCTTCAAATCCTGCTTGCGCAATGTAGCACATCTGGCGGCAAAGGTTTTCCTTCTGTCCAAGAATAAGCCCAACCCTAACTTTTTTGGGGGTGGGTGGGCCTAATATGACCCCTACCTCAAATCTGGAATTTATGTGTATAAAACATGGCGCCTCAGTTTGAATATGGTGCCTCAGTCAGTTTGAAAACTGCACATGCTCAGTAGAGAGTTGCTGCTTGTTCATTAAGAGACTCCTCTTTGCCCCCCCAAAAGGGGAGAAAGGCCCCCTACCCTTTGGTCACCCCGACAGTGCTGATCTTACTACACTTAGCTATCTATCTGCCAACTTTGAGGTTGATCGGTGCAGGACTGAAAGTTTGTATAGAGCACATACAAACAAACTGTCATCCAAGATGGCGGCCACAGCAGAGGGATGTTCCTGCTGCTGCAGAATCGGCCGGGAAACTTTGGGGTAGTTTTTTTCTCTCTGGGGCTTATTCAGACAGCCTGGACGGGAAGAGAACTTTTGACGGAGGCAGCAGCTGGCATGTTAATATGAGCCTGCGATCTCAGCTCAGGCCTCCAGCTCAGGTGTTTGGAGAGTTTGGAGGCACAACCGCTGAGAACGCCGATGAAACCATCGCTGAGGAAACCAACGGCGACCTACCAGCAGGGGAGTTGGCGTTTGAGCCTGGTGTCTGGGGGACCTGGAGCTTGGGACTGTGCAGTCTGCAGGGCACTGGACTGCAACCAGGACTGAGGACTGGAGAGAGGACAGACGAGAGGAGAACCAGGAGGTGGAGATTGGGAATTGAGAGAGCATCCTGGCTTGAAGGTGTCTTGGGAAATGGGTTTGGAGATGGGGCATGTGGGGGCGGTGGCCTTCAAGATTCAATTGGGAGGAGTTTTGGCACCGGATGGTCCCACCCTTGGAAGTCAGGGATTCCCCCTACCCCCCCCCCGTGCATTCAGAGTTACTCTGCCAGGGGCTTTTGGGGGGGTCCTGAATGGCTTCCAAGATTTACACCTTGCCTTGTTGTGACCTGGACCTGCTGGGAGGCTGACTGGAGATGAAGCCCCTGTTTGAATGGGAACTTGTTGAGGAGAGTTTGAACAACCAGGAAATGGCCATTTTTGAAAGTGGAACTTTTTAGCACCAGAATTAACATCGAGAAGGTGTCCAGAATCAAGTGACCATGGGCTAGCTGAAATGACTATCTCTAGCAATGTGCCAAATTATAATCAGCTCCATTCCCCCTCCCTCCTTTTTGTCTCTTCTCTTCTTTCCTCCCGGTTACTTTTTTATCAAAGTGTGAGCTGTTGCTTTTTTTCCCTTATTTGTTCTCTCCTCTTCTATGTCCTATTCTTGGCTGATCCATAATCATTCTCTTACATATGGAGAGTGTATGTGTATGTGTACCCTGTTTCCCTGAAAATAAGACCTCCCCTGAAAGTAAGACCTAGCTTGATTTTAACACATCCACCCAACATACACATCTCCCTAACTCATAGGTTAGTCAGTGGATGATATCCCCCGAAAATAAGACCAGGTGCCTTTTTGGGTGGCAAAAAAAATATAAGACAGGGTCTTATTTTCAGGGAAACACGGTAGCTTAAACACATCATCTCAGAGCAGGGGTGGGCTGCTGGCAGTTCACACAAGTTTGGGCGATCCTCTAGCTAAGATTCTGTGCAGTTAGGCAAACCCCAAATCCCACTCCTGGCTGGTCCCACCTATCCCAACCCTCCCCTCCCAGTAGTGTCTATGCAGCCCATTTCGGATCTCATGTAAGTGCAGGGCCCACACGGAGGCTGGGTGAGGGCAGAAAGTGGGCTTCCCAGTTCTGGAAGCCCGGAAATGGGCCTGTTTCCGGCTTCTGGAGGATCTTCAGTGCCCAGGGAGGCCATTTTCACCCTCCTGGAGGCTGAAAGAAAGCCTCTGGAGCCCAGGCAGGGCAAAAACTCCATCCCCACAGTTATGGTGCAGGGGGCCAACTAGGCCATGCCCACCATAGCCACACCCACCCAGCAACCGTTGCTAAAAATTTTGGAGCCCAATTCTGCCTCAGAGGTCCTGATGGCATTCCTTTGAGGTAGACTAAGTAAGGAAGATACCATGTAAACTACTGAGATCTATATTATACTCCATAACAATACCCCATTGTTATGGGGTATAATAACATAATCTTGAAAGCCTGACAGAATTTTTTCCCCTCTTCATTCCAAAGAGAATTGAGTATAGGCAATCTTGAGTTTCTTTTCCCCCATCCTTTCTATCTGGGATTAGTAGATGTTTTCATAACAGTCATTTAATTCCTCAAGGCTGTCTTTATACTCTTTACCTGAGCTGAGATTATACGGGAATGGTGGAGTCTAGTACTCTTAACTTCTCAACAGTTAGCAGGTAGGTTTCCATTCTTTGGTTTGTCAGACAAGAGGGGAAGTTGCTTCAACTGACACTCTGCAACATGACTGGGATGTGATAGACTGCAGTGAAGTGGCCATTTCCCAGGAAGAGACAACAGTCCAAGGAGGAGAGGGGAGAAAAGCAATGATACAAACATCACGTGACAGCAACATGACGCTGCGAGTTTGATACCCATGGTCTAAATGATGTAAGAAAATAAAAAAACTTTGACTGGCTTGTTCAACATCATTCTTGGGCTGGGTCTGACACTGGAGAATCCTTAAACTTATCAATTCTTCAGCTTTCGAAAAGTCTGGATTGATGAAGAGTACACCCGTCTCTGATTTTGTTATCAATTTTTGACGAGCAAATTAAGCCAATCAGCTAATTATGTTCAATTTGGTCAACCTTGGAATACTGAGAATAGCTGAGAACACCAAGGCTGACCAATGTTCCTTCCAGATGAACAGTAGAAAAATGCAAAAAGAGCATTTGGTTAATGCCGTCCCCACTGAATTGTAAAAAGTTTTGGAATAACCAAATTGTGCCTACCCTTACTTCACACAAAGAAAACAATTTGCTAGTCTCATCTATACATCTGTGCACATGCACATGCCTTTCCAGTACATGGTAGAAATAGCTTCTACCCAAAAATGGTTTTGGCTTTGAATGCAGCGGAATGCAGTTTCTGAGGAAACCTCTGTATTTAATTTTTAGAGTTTTTTAGAGCTTTTGGGGGGTTAAATGTGTATATGTGGTGTGGGAGTATCCTGACATATTTTTGTATAGTTGTATTTTGTTAGGTTCTGTAAAGTTGATGTAGTTTATATAGATTCTTCAATCTCGTTCTGTACAGGACAATGACAATAAAGATTTATCATATCGTATTGTATCATAAAATGTTTCTTTGGTTTAACAAATCAACACAAAGCAAAATCAGGCAGCTGAATAAAGGGAGTAACTAAGAAACTATAATTACAGTCAGCCAACATCTGCACTACGGGTTATATGCCAAGTGTACATCATATCATATCATATGTGCTGGCTTCCTCTCAGTGTCCTGATTAGCTTGACAGTGTCCACCGGAGGCTTGTTATAATTTGTTCTGCCATTGATTTCTGCTTACCACCCAACTGAAAAATAAGCTAAAAACAAGTCATACTATTGTTTTCTTTGACTGGTCACCAGCACACTATACATCAATCTGAAAACGATTTCTAACAAAGTAGCAGCAGCTCTCAGCGTTAATATACAAAATAGGCAATTTCAAACAGATCCAAAAGCTGTAGTAAGCATGTCACTACCATGTACCTATGTTAAAATTCTCCTGAAACAAATTAGGCTGAAGACGGTGCTCATGCAGGACCAAAGGTGGCAATCATTACAGATCAGTATGAAATTCTTGAATAATTCATAGCAACGACATGGACAGTATTCACATAACTTAGAACTTCTTTAAGTAAAAAAGGAGGTCCTTTTTTATGGCGCTGCTCTTTTAAAGTATGCCTCACCTAAGGCGTGCACTTATATACTGCTTCATAATGCTTTACAGTCCTCTCTAAGCAGTTTTACAGAATCAGCATATTGCCCCCAACAATCTGAATCCTCATTTTACCCACCTCAGAAGGATGGAAGCTTGAGCCTGGTGAGATTTGAACTGCCAAATTGCAGGCAGCCGGCAGTCAACAGAAGTAGCCTGCAGTACAGCACTCTAACCACTGCACCACCACGGCAATATGTCATAACCCCAAGATCTGCGGGTCATTAAGTGGAAAGGGTCACAGGTAAGGAGTGTAGGCATGCCGCAAGCTTGTGTGAGAGCATAGGGAGGCTGGGAAAGAGAGGGCTAATGGGTGCAAGCAAGCAAGGGGGGGGGGTGCAGTGCGTGCAAAGAAATGTTGGGGAGTGACTTGTGACCCTCCCTGCTGGCTTCCCCATTGATTCTGCTTGTGGGAAGTCAATGGAGAAGGTTGGAAATAGTGATCACCCAATTGTGGGATGCTGCAGTGACTGGAACCTTGAGACTTGGTCATAAACCCCTTTGTTCAGAGCCATCATAGCTTCAAACAGTCCCTGAACAAATGGTTGTAACTCAAGGAGTACATGTATTGTCTTCCTTCTTTTAATATTTTGTTTTTAATATCAGCCATTTTTTAAACATTGTAAGCAATTATAGGAAGCTTTTGATGAGAATAATTATTTCTGGATGACCCCAAATTTTACTTACATGAAACTCGGAAATCAGGTAAAATTATACTTTGCTTTAAGAATGAATGTTTGTCATTTTAAAAGACCCCCAATTAATAGCCAAGGGTATAAAAATCTGAATGACCTGGAAGAATTTCCTACTTCTCCCCTGAACAGAATTCAAATTACTACCTTTGCTATTTTCATTTTTTGCATACATGTTATTAATGTAGAAATAATGCAAATACAAATACACAAGCATCAGAACCATATTAAATGTAAATGCTAAGAAAATGTATGGAATCCAAACTTCTTTTCTATATGTGGGATCTAGACCTAATTAAAACAAGGTAATTCATTTAAATGTTGGCAAATCACACACATATTATGGCTATCCAGTAGTTCCAATTCAATTCTAAAAGTTGTTTGGGAGTATTCGGGTCACAAATGTTTCCCTTGCTTACAACTGTTTAAAGTAACTGCATCTTCTCATGGTACCAGGTGACAGCTTCAGAAGGCAGTTGTGCAATCCCAGGAAAACTCAATAGTTGCTTTAAAAAGTTGCAGAAGATGCTATTTCTATGCTGATGCACATTCCAAAACACCTTTCCGAATGGAATCCAAAGTATAGCAGTCTTAATATATAGTATCTCACTAATTCATCGAAGTGCAACTTTACTTCATTTGATTGCACATAAAAACAGTCCATGAAACAAAAAAATTCATACAGGCAGTCATCAATTTTCCATTTGATTTCTGTACAGTATTTTCTAACAGTATCTATATCTGAAACCACTCATTTCACAATAAAAGCCAGTAGAATGCACTGATTTGATAGTTTGTATATGTTTAGTTATTAAATACCCGGTTATAACTGTTTATCAGGCATCACATAACAATTAGTAAAATCTATTTGAACAGATATACACACATACATAGTTCATTGGCAACAACGTACACCGTGTGGCTACTACATGAACTATCCATGTCTTTTTCCATACAGCTTTAATATAGGAAGATCCGCAGTCTGCAATTATGCTGCTTATTATGTATCATGTGAAAAGAGTGTGAAAAGGCATTTCAGTCGTATATACACATTAAGCTAAGCCATGGCATGTTTAAATCATCTTGATCGAGCAACATTCACACATTGTGACAAGTCATAACATGGGGCATTTATATCTTTTAAGTCCTTTTGCAAGGTTTAATGCTAGAACAATGAAAAACACACTTCATGTAGCGTGTTAGTGTGAACAAAACGCTTCCCAAACCCCTGAGGCAGCTGCATCTTCTGAAGGCCAACCTAGCAATTTTGAGTGCTTTCCCGGGTTTTCCATGTACGTTCTGCTCAGTCTCTCATCTAAACAAAGCAGCTGAATGCAGAAAAGGCACAAAGAACAACCTAAGCCACAATTCTTCAAGGACAAGTTCACTTGTACAAATACACTTTGTTCAGCATGTCTTTGAATGCTTTGCACAGCTCAAATTCAATCTTCCCACTTGGACTATTTTGAATTCCACTGCTTCAATTTATTTTCTCTTCTAGTTTTGAAGTTTTTACTTGATCTTGAAATATGTCTTGTCAATGGAAAGGACATGACTACTCTGTAATTGGGGAGACTTATCAATATAAGCAATCTGTTTTTAACAGAATATATGAAGATGCTCATATATTCTACTGTAATGGTACCAAATCTTTAAAAAAAGCCATTTTCACTCATAATTTCTACCGTCCTATTCTGAAAGAATGTTTTATATTCTGCCGAGAAACAAACACTAATGGAGTCTGTTTAATTTCATTTTTAAATTTTTTTGTTGAATTTATTTCCCACACAGCTTGCCATGGGGGTATTCTGGGCAGCTTACAAAAGTAAAATGGTGAAAAAATTGCATTAAGACTTCCAGGAAAATATGAAAATCCTACGGTAATACCCCATGGGAGATTTGCAGAAGTTCTTATGAGACAAGGCAGTTCAACAAATTTCACTGATCCACTTACATTAACGCTCCTGTAAAAGCCATGTATACTGCTTGCTGTACTTTTATGTAACAGCAGAGTTCAAATTGGTAAGAATTAGATCAAGATCAAGATAGAATTTATTAGCCAAGATCAAGATAGAATTTATTGGCCAATTTATTTATTGGCCATTACTATTTCTAAATGCATGCCAACAATCTATTTAGAAAAATAAAAAATTATTATTCCACCAAATATGCATTATATAGATAAAAATTTCATTAGGGAAAGATTCCAGACAGAAACAAATTATATAAAATTGTGGATATCGGACTTGATTTTGATTTGCTACCCATACCTTGATATGCATGCAATTATGCATGCAACCAATGTAGTTATTTGATTTTTAAGAAATAGAAGTTTTCAAACAGCAATGTTAAACAACGTTGTATAAAAGTAGTTTGATAAATCCAGACAAACCGCCTGAAACTCAGTACCCTTGGCTGAAAAAAAAAATACTAGATACAGGTTTTAAAAGTATATATTTATATCCTATTTTTCACATTATAATATATCTAAATGCATGCCAACAATCTATTTGGAGAAACAAAAAGAAATTATGCAATTTGAATAATCTGTGTTGAAGAATTAATCCCAGCCAGATTATACAAGATTCTTGGGAGCAAAACTCAAACTGAATAAACGAAAGGCTGTTACAGAAAGCTTCTTGAAGTTGCTTATTGCACGGAAGAGCTAATGGATCTTCTCAAGAAGCAACTGATTTTGTAATCCCAAACAAAGTACATCAAAAATCTCATCCCATCTTTACAATAATAAATTGTATATTTTATACAAAGTCTACAAAATATCAAATTGTGATTTGAAAATGGCACTTCAAATCAGTATCACCCCACCATTTCTCGCTTTCCACTCCTACTCAAGAGAGGAGAAATAACATGGTAGGCTAAGAACAAAGAATATATATATGTATATATAAAAAGCAAAGGTTCCAGGGTCAGAATACCTGAGAATCCTTGGTAAATTCTGCGTCAGAGCTGGCACACCAGTGGATATAGAAAAGTGCACAAGCAGCAAAACGGAAAGAGACACTAAAATCGCTGAATTAATGACCACCGCCCCGCCAACGAAGCCAAACACAAATAGCAGCATGCATCCAGGACTCATGGCGCTGCGCTGGCATGGTGAAATGCAAGAACCGAGGCTACGCAGGGGACAAGGGAGTATCTTTGTAGTAAAAGTCTGTCATTGAGCTGCTGCCACAGAAACAATGCCATCGACAGCAGCTTTCCACTATCTTCTGCAGCAGCTCCAAAGCAAAATGACATCACCTCGCTCTCCTCCCCCACCTACAAAGAAAAAAGCAATCCGAGCGGCTTCTCTTTGCTTCAGCATCTATGCAGCAACCTAAGGATACAAGCAAGCCTGCTGGCAGTTTCCTCCACCCCCTACACTGAACCTTTGCAGCCTGGCTTCACTTGATTGGACGAGAAGCTCAGGCATCTCCATAATGTAGACAAAGCTTTAGCTGGAGATGTCCTTTCATGAAAATGTGCACAATAGTATAAAAATGGAAATGAGATTCAGTTATTTCACACCCTTAATTGCATATCCTTTGGTTGTTCTTCATCTCAGTTGGAGAAGGGAAAGTAAGATCCTGCTACATAAAATGTATATAAAGAATGCGTTTTAAACCTAAAAACAGGGTCAACTAGGCAATTTTCCCATTACGAAAATGTTCATTCCTCCTGCAAAACTTCTACAGCCTTTCTTATATTCCAGCAAAAACAGAATTGTGACTATTCATTATTCAAGATTTAAAAAAAATAAAGGTTTGAAAGAAAACGGAATAGGTTTTACTCAGGCAAAAATCAATGAAGCTTACCTAATTCTGCTGTGCATGATGGGCTCTGGCTGTTCACCTCCTGTTAACTGATGAAATTTTGCTCTTTCCAAGTGTTCCATGTAATTATGAATCATCTGTTGTTAAAAGGGGGGAATAAAAATTTTTAAACCGCTTCATACCTATTTAAGCTATTTTTTAATTATTTCCTTTCAACTCCCCAAGGTTCCTCCATCAAGAAACTACTATCAGAGGTATGTTTTATGTACTTCAGACTATATAAAACAGCCCATGCATAATAATATGTTATTTTGTTCCAAAGTTAAATTTTATCTTAATTTACCTTTACATTAATACAAGCGGTCATTTTTTTCACCTCCACACTTTTTATAAAATTATGCAATTTCAGCAACATGAGATAATTACACACTTTGTCACCCAAGTGCAAACCAAGAGAACCAGTAGAAGCCCCAACTGTGATCGAGTGGGAAAGGTAACTTGGTAAACTGAGAAAACTTCATGTTTGGGGAAAGGTGGGTAGGTGGAGAAGATTACACTGGTGCCCAGTTCTGATGCAATGGGAAACCTTGATTCCTCAGTATGTGAAAGGGTTATGGAAGATTTTGTGAGGAAATAAGAAGTTTTTGCATCTTCTTTTAACTGCAGAAGAATTACTTGCAAATGGCTAAATTTGGGGAACTGAAAACAAATCTCAACAAAGAGAGGTTTCAGATCCAACTTTTTCAAAAACCATAATTAAACAAGTAACCTGACTTTTAAACACAAGAGGAGATATATTTCCAACCCCCTTTCTTGTAAGAAGGGGAATGGGGTAGTAAAGTGGCTTCTCATTACATCTGAACTGAGCCAGAAGTTTTTCATTTAGCATATTAAATATCCCACCCTTATTTTAAGATTATAGTATATTTTTAAAAGATTAGCAACTAAGAGCTTTGAATGAGCGCATGTGCTCAGAGCAATGTATCTGATAGGTTATGAATTTTAATATATTGTGTCAGCATGCCATTTATACTACAATGAGGGACAGAAGGATATTGCTCTCACACCCTGGTGGTTTTCCATTGTTGAAAATGAGATGTTGGTCTCTCTTGGTCTGGACTAGGTGAAGATCTTGGTTCAATTATTCTGTAGACTACAGCTGACTAAGGCTTTATTGCATTGTATCTTACAGGAAAAAAAACAAGGGGAAAGAGTAAGACAGTTGCAGAATCCATTTATAATGAGTTTAGTATATTAGTCATTGACATGAATCCATCCGATTCTACTACTTCTTTGTGCCAATAAACTACTTCTATATCAACTTCATATAAATGTATTTTCTAAGATTCCTACTGTAAAATTAGAATTAATTGGAAATAGAATCTAGAATTAAAAAGCGCATTCTTAAACTCTTTAATATACCAACAATCGAAGTACCTTTTTATCTGAGTAAATTAAACACATATACCAAGGGTTTTACCAAGGTGAGGCAGCCAGAGCTGTCTATTTACATCACTCCACAAATAGTGGGAAGTTATTTCATCTATCGGCCAAGTACCCGATAAGACAGCTTCTAGCAAAGGCCTTTTAATTTCAGATAAAATATCACATTTTTAAAATGTGTGGAAAAATATTCCCCATATTTTCAGCATCAAAGTAGAATCAGATGATGCACAGAAAAGGGCTCATATGCATGTTTACATGATGGATGGCTTATTAAACATTATGTCAACAATTATTAACATTAAAATAGAAATATTTTCATAGGTAATTAATTGCTCCCTTCACAGATAAACCAATTACAGATAAATGCAAATTACAATTAGTACAAATATCTCTTTTTGAGTTCTACTATCTATAGCTAAGCCTACCATTATTTCATACTGAATTGTGGTCATTTGATATATCAAAAGGATGTTCATGAACATTTCAGATTAAACAAAATAACATGAGAGGCTATTTCATCATTAAGAATGTGGAAGTGAAATAATTTAAAAATTGCTACTTTATGCAATTAATGCATAAAGAATTAGCATTATTTCTAATCTGTGACTTGTATTTTCGTAAGTGGAATTAATGTCAGACTTCTGTGACTTACAAATACTCTGAATAATAATCATTTGCTTTTTTAAAACATAAAAAAGAATGAAAATCAAGCATCACTGGTATTTTTATATTGTTGCTTATATAACCATAAAACAAATTAAATCTTACCATTAAAATTGAGTTCTTAAAAATATATGTCTATTATTTCTGATATATACTTCTTTACCTGACTGACCAAGAACTGCCTTTATAGTTGTCTTGGCAGTGTTTTCAGAAATAGCTTGCTATGGTCTGTTATTCTGTTATGCTTTTTCCTAGAGTGAGACTGACTGACCCAAAGTCACCCAGCTGGCTTTGTTTCTATGGGTAGAATTGGAATTCATGGTCTCCTGATTTCTATTCTAGCCAGCTGCCTTTATCCATTACAGCACACTGGCTCTCTTTATAGGCATAGAGAAATATATATATATATATATATGAAAGATTTGAGACTTTCTCTTGCCAAAGGGAGACATTAATTGCTGCTTGTTAACATTTCTTGGTAATGACTGGGTTTAATCGTTGCTTTACTTTCTATTCATGCTTTCCATTACCAAATTGGCACTCAAGGTGGCTTCATCAATCACTACATATTAAACAGAGGGTTTCTGAGGGTTCTAAGAGGTACTTTTGATTAAGTTACATTGAAATCTGTTGCCGTTTCTTCTTAAGTATGTTTTACAGCATATCTTTGAGAATATTTCTGTTTACCAGGCACCAAAACTAGTTCAGCTACAGATGAGTCACAAGAAATTACCATACTATGTTTCAAGATACAGTTTTTTTATCCCTTAGAAAAAAGCAGATCCAGCTGCCTCAGATTAAGCAATCTATATAGATTAAATAGCATTAAAATTTCTGGATAGCTAAAGGTAATGGAATAAATCGTAAAGGACCGCCTGGGTGGGCTTGTCCCTGGGTGGGCATGGCCAATTCAACACCACTAACGTTGAGGGGCGCTTCGCCTCGTTCAGCCTCTCATGACCGTGGGAATGCTGCAAAGGTTGTAAGTATGAAAAATGGCCATCAATTACTTTTTCAGTGCCATTGTAACTTTGAATGGTCACTAT
>JANHGC010005084.1:108747-121287 GCA_027560395.1 Boaedon fuliginosus | reverse complement strand
TTATATTCGGGTCGGCTTATACTCGAGTATATACGGTAATTGTTTTTAATGATTAATTAATTAAGGGGACTAGTTATGTCCGGTCTACAGGTGAGGAGGAGTAGAGGAGGCATGATAGTAGTCTTCCAGGATTTGAGAGAGGAGGTCACAGAGAAGACGGCGTCAACCTATTGCGCCAGAGCTTGAAGGCAGGACAAGAAGCAATGGATGGAAACAAACGAAGGAGAGAACCAAGTTAGAAAACAATGAGGGATTTCCGGGGAGTGGGAATAATTAATCAATGGGGTTAATTAATCAAGGAGAGAAGCAACTTAGAACTACGGAGGAATTTCCCACCAGTGGAACGAAGCTGTGGGTGATACACCACTGGAGGCTTTTAAGAACCCCTCTCCATCCCTGCTGCTGGGCGATCATGTGCCAAGAAGGGAGCTAGTAGAGAGGGGAGAGTACAAGGTTGCTGTTTCTGAGACGAAGGGACCCGAGAAGCCTCTGGGTCCAGCTCACCCGGTTTCTCTTCCTCTCACAGCCAGCTTTCCAAGTCTAGCTTGACGCAGGCCTCCTCCCCAGGCCCTCTCCGGCACCCAGCTTCACTGACAGCAGGCTTGGAAAGGGCAATGTGAGCTGAGCTATTGCCTGAGTCAAGCTACACTGGGGAGGGAGAACATGAGCACCAAGGAGATTGCAGAGGAGGGAAGCCAAGCAAAAGGGCGAGCAACGGATGTCTGCAGCATGCCGGACTTGGTAGACTTTCTAAGCCTGCCTAAAGCAGGGAGGGAGTGGGAGAGAGAGAGATCTGATCCAATCTTGGAGTTATATCAGGGCTGGTGGGGGTGTGCTCTCTCGCTCTCTCTCACACACACACACACGCACACACGTTAGACTGGGGAGGGAGAACGTGAGCAAGCCAGCGGTGCTTCCCTCCAGCCTTTGCCCAAAGCCCTGTGCTGCACCAGGAGGCTGAAGTTGGAATTTCTCCCCTCCTCCAACCCACGCATACCTTTCTGTTCACCCCCTTTTCTTGTTTTGTCTGCTGGATCGGCGCAGGGAGCTTTGCTGCCCGTTGCAGCTAAGAATCTCAAAGCCAAGAATGAACGTTTATGAATTGTTTTATATTGCTTTATTTGTTGTGAGCTGCCCGGAGCCCCTTAGGAATCGGGCAGGCAATAAATGGCAATAAATAAACATTTGTGTTCATTCGAGGTAAACACCCTAACAGGGGAAATGAGGCGGGGTATAAATTTAATTAATTAATTAAATAAATAAATAAACACACCCAGCCGGGGTGCTAGCTTTGCCCTTAAAAACTCCGTCTCTTGAAGGAGCTCGGTTGAACTTTTGCACTGTTGAGGCGGAGGGTGGGGTGGAGCTAATAGGTGGCCAAGCTAAGTGCCTGAAGAAGCTCAGTTGAGAGGCAGGGCATCCCAACACCGGCAGTTCTGCAGGAAAAGAAACAGCTTTTTTTTGCCTAGCCAACATAGGTTTGCATTGTGCCTCCGCATTGTAATGGGCTACAGGAGGAGGATGGGATCCCATCTCCCCCGTTGTGAAGTGCGCGAGTGAAAATGTTCACTCAATCAATTCCAACTTCGCCAGATCTTTTTCTTTCGCAAGAAGTTGGAATTGATTGAGTGAAACTCAACAGAGAAACGCAAATGGAAATGGGTTGGGGAGACTGCGCGCATGTCCACAAAGAGGGCTCTGCATGCCACGTCTAGCCCAAGTACTGAGTGATCTCTATTGAAAGTCTCTTGACTAGCATGTTGCTGTTAAAGAGTTGTCATTGTATGGCACACATAAAATAATTTAAGTGACAGGTGCTTAATTTTGTATTTGGTATAAGTTTACTTTCAAAAGTCCCTCAAAACAGAAGAGGAATGAGTACATAAATGCAACAACTGTATAATCATTATCTTATACACTAAATGGGATCTCCCTCATTCTTAAAAACAAAATGTAGGGAAGGAAGCTATTTTATTCATTGCATGCCCCCCGCATTACTTTCCAGATTTCTATTTAGTGATATTTGATGGCCAAAGTTAAAGAAACACTATATTAAAACAAGGTGCTTTGAGAGGAGATAGTTCTTAAGAATTTGACATAAAACTTTAATCAGACCTTCACTGATTTAAAAGTGATTGCGAACATTTTGAAGTGTGCCCCCAAACAACGAGGTAACTAAGTTAATTGAGAATATTTTTAAAGTAGGCTAGATATTAGTATGTTGTCAGGAATGTCAATCATTGTCAAGCATTGAATTGATGCACAAGCTGAAATTTGGCAAAAGCATGCTTGACTATAAACTTAACTACAGCGAGAATACTATGCTGTTAGAACTCAAAAGCATAGAACAGAATGCTTTTGAGTTCTAATATGGTCTGAATAGTTCAGAAATGGTCACCTTGTTCAAACTTAGTGAAATCTAGATTATAGTTAATAGTAACAATGTAAAATGGCTTATACAACCATCAGATTTGAGAGGTCGGTAATAACTTGATTATGGGTGGTACTTTCATCTTATAAATTTGTGATGTAATTTAGAAATAAGCTTATAAATAGAAAAATGTTAGCTACAAGCAGTCTGGTTTTTTAATTTCTTTAACTACTACTCCAAATATCCTAACATCTTTGTCTTGTCTAAAGGAACATCATTCATGGCAGTGACTCTGTGGAGAGTGCGCAAAATGAAATCAGTCTGTGGTTCCAGCCTGAAGAACTTGTGGACTACAAATCTTGTGCTCGTGAATGGATTTATGAGTAAAGTAGTCCTTCAGAGGAGTTGTGCCTTCTTTCAACAAGTTATTTCATTCCATCCTTGCATTACATGGGAGCAGTTAGCATAGTTACATCCTTGATTGGCACTATGAAATAAAGGCATCATGAACAAATAAGTGTTCTTGTCTTTAAAGAAACAAAAAGGTATGTGTGAATTGTTTGAAGTGTATTCGTCATACATGTGGTTGCAATTTTAAAAAGATCTTCAATGCATACAGATGACATGCTAAAAATTTCGATTTGAATTCAAGACAGGCTACTTTGTCTGTAACAGAAGTGCACTTGAAGCATCTGAAGTGCTTTCAATGGGATCAGAACACTTTGAATTTCAAATGTGTTGCATTTCGTAAGGAACGATCTTGCAACAGCACCTAACTAAGTAGGCTAATTCCTGGTTAGAACTTGGAGGGAAGACCACTAACGAATCCCAGGATGATGTGGTAGATGGAGGAACCAAAAATGCATCCTAGAAGGCGACAGGGGCAAATAACTCCATATTGTTCATGAGAAAAGTACACACAGTCCAGCATCGCTCAAGGGAATATTACCTTTTACAAAATCTCCAAATTCTATACTTCAGTAATATTATTTTATGACATAAACAATTCACACGGAGCATCTTCACAACAAGAACATATTACATCACCTGCATAGTCAAAATTCACTTCTAGAAGACTTCTCAGCTAGGAATGATCATCCTAAAGCTGCTTTTCTTTTTCTTTTTTTTTGTAAAGTGAGTGAAAGTACATGGTAAGCAAATACCTGTTACCAATAAAATCTTTTTAAATATAGTAGTCCTCAGCTTACGACCACAAATGAACCCAAAATTTATATTGCTAAGTGAGAAATTCATTAAGTGAGTTTTGCCCCATTTTACAACATTTCTTGCCACATTTGTTAAGTGAATCACTGCAGTTGTCACTGATTGTTAATTTGGTTTCCCCATTGACTTGTCAGGTTGCAAAAGGGGATCATATATTCCTGTGACACTGCAACTATTATAAATGTTAGTCACGAGAACCTATAGTACATACTCCAATTTTAAAAAGCAGAATTCACTTACCACAGAAGAGATTCTGGTGCCCAGTATTTTTCACCATGTCAGAATTTTGTTTCCGAAAACGAACTCGTGTCCCAAAAGGCAAGCTTCCAAGTCACCCCCCGCCCAAGCCTCTCCATAACCACCTGTTACTACTGTTCCACTAGCCACCAAACAGCTGATCAGCACACCAGGTATTCCTGATTTGCAAGGTTTGTCTCTGGTTCTTTCCCATCACACCTTATGTGGACCTCCACTACAGGCTATCCAGGAAACTAAACAATGGCTTCCTTTGTGTATTTCTGCAGTAATGCAGTAACATTTTAAATCTTGGTTTTGTTCCTTTAAAGTTTATGTAGTTTTTAACAAGTGCTACTTGATGTCTGTGACCTTTTAAAGTATTAAATATTTCAATTGAATGGATACAGATGGAATAAAATAACAAAAAGTCTGTTCAAAAAATATTTTTTTAATCAACTAAGCATTCCTAATCATATCCAGGACTGGAGACTAAGGATTGTATAATTGTGTAATTGCATTAACTAAATGGGCAAAAAATCTACTTGATTTGTGGTTGTTTTATGATTAAAAAAGTAATTCCTAAATCACAGCCATAACATTTATGGCCCATAAACTATTTTGCAATTCTTAAGTTTGATGTACATTTTCAAACACTTTTATTTAGGGATTATGTATCTTCTAAGCCAGTTGTTTTACTGCTACTTGCAACAAGAATAGTCTTTCTGCAGCACAGTATTTGCTTTCCTAACCTAGGAAAATCTCCATCAAAGGAGACCTATAGTGAAAACATCTGTCTTTCCATGAATCTTTGACTAGCAGCAAAATGGATGCAAAATGATGACCTGGCTACATCTGCTACAGCAGGAGTGTCAAACTGGATTTTGAGGTCCGGATCAGGACTGTATTTCTCTACAGGCCGGGGAGGGGGGCAGAGACAGGATGGACACCTCCTGCAGCATTATGCTGGCCAAAATGGGCCCTGGGGGGGTGCTGCACATGGTCCCCCGCACTCCATTTTGGCTGGCAGAGTGCTGCAGGCCATCCAGGCCGAAAACAGGTTGTGGGGGCGCTGCAGTTTCCCCCCCACTCTGTTTTGGCTGTCAGAGGCACCGCAGACTGGTTCTTTGCTATTTCTAGGCCAGCCCCATGGGCTGGCTCTGGCCCACGGGCCTTGAGTTTGACACCCCTGTGCTAGAGAAAAGGTTCAAGTTATAAATTTGTGGTTGAAATATTGGGCAGATTGGAGCTAAACTAAAGCTTCATGAGAGAAACGGTATTGGACCTGTCACAAATTAAACTTCACTCTATGAAGCAGAAATAGAATTTCTTTCCAATGAATTAATGCAGAACTATCTCTTAGTGATAATGGAGATATTTCATTATATCAATATTTTAAAAGATATTCTTGAATTATTGAGACAAAATTCACAACCTGGTCTTTTAACATTTTTATTTTGTGTAAAAAAGGCAAATTTAGTGAATTATTTTCATCTTGTACACAAAGTTATATTCTTAATGCTTTTTCACATCCATGCTTGAAAATCTGCAGTCTGTTAAAAATGAAAGTAACATTAATTTCTTCAAAAGCAATTTTCACTGAGTTATGTACATTAGAGGTTTTTAAATGTTCCCATTTGACCACACAAATAACCAAGAAAATAAAAGATTAAATTTATACAGATAATGATCTATATATCAAATACATACATAAATGATGTAAAAACCATTTTTAACCTCTACCTCAATCATTTTCCCAGAGGCAGAAGCTCATGCTTTTTTCCTTTTTTATATAAATGGCTGAGATTTCACTTAAATATGAAAATTAAAAAAAATCGATTTAATCACAGTTTTAATCCCTTTCCAATAAAGGATTATTACCAATATATTAGCACCATAATACAAATATTGATGGGAGTAGGTGTTCACATCACATAAAAATGACAACAATAAAAACAAACACTGAAACCCGTGTTAGTATCAATAGAACAAGAAGTCGATAACTGCCTTTTGTTTTCCTCTTGATTCAGCAAGGAAATTTAAAGCGTGAAAAAGATGTAAAATTCTGAGCTGTACAAAGGAGCCCTTGCAATGTAATTTACCTTGCCTGTGGTGCCTTCTTAGTTTAAAAGATCCTGCCTTGTGCCAAATACTGTAATATTAGCTGACCCACAGCAGAAGTACAAGTCTCAAACCAATATCCACTCAGCCCCTCCAACCTACCGTAATTCCATCCCAGTTTGTTGGTGGTAATTAGTTCACAGTAAACTGGAGAATGTTCTTAGAACCAAATCATAAAAAAAATGAATGCACCCAATGGTATTGAAAGTTACAGTCATCTGGTTGGTGTTTAAGAGGCCACACGTAAGCATTACTCAGAAGGAACACTGAAGAAAAAAGACAAATGAAACCTACCTAGTCTGGAAAAAGATGTCACCCAAGAGTTTCATGGAAAAAGAATCAATTTCAAGATTTGAAAAAGATTTCATTTTTAAGTTTTCATTTAATCGGATACATGTATCAGGATGTAGAAATGGAAGCATGAAAATCCTGAAAGGATATCGGTACCTACTTGACATAAATATGTAAAGTATCTCCAAAAATCAGAGGACCTGCACTATAGCAGTAATCAAGACCCTTCTCTCCCAAACATAATTAATTGCTGGTTCAACATCAGGTTCTCAGCTGATGTGGTACGGATTAAATGTGGTTGTGTGTTTTTCCAGGAGCTGCCATATTCAGAGGTAGAAAAGGGCATCTGTTCATCTGGACAAAGGCCATTCCAATGTAAAACTAACAGAAATTAGTGAAATTCTCCAATCATAACATGCACAGTAACGGGGACACACCACTGCGCTTCATTATTTTCTGCCAATCCTACAGATACAAAATACACACAATGTGTGTCTACTAGGAATTGGGGGAGTTAACTGTGCCTAAATGTTTTTTTGGTTCAAGCTCGTTTGGATCATATAACTAAACAATCAATTTCTACATAAGTCCAAGTTTTTTGCTGACCTCAAGGCAAAAGCCATTAGTACTACAGACCTTATTCAGTATGCCTTTTTCTCACTGAGTAATATTATCTTTCTCATAAAAATCAGAAGAATTTGGTATATAAACATTATTTTGCAGGTCCTCAAGAGTCTCTGACAATGCAGATATTACACAGCCTTTACAAACCAAAACATTAATCCTATCAGTTCTGCATTATTACAGCTGAGCATGGCTGACTGAATTATGATCCGAGATGGAAAAAATTATGGATCGCTCAGTTTTCGATACAATTCCTTCTGGAACCTCATTTTGCTTTTGAAGGATTCTATCCTACAGGTGGCCTGATGACATGGATCATTTACATTTGGGAGGCACTGGCCTAAGAAATACTGTGCTAAGGGATTGATGCCTGAATTATGATTTCAGAATTACTGTGATCCGGGGAATCCTTATGTGTGCATGCATGAGTGTATATATGCGCACACCTGGGTACCCACAAACATGATACAGCTTTTTGCTCCCCTCCCCCAAGAGCAGCTCTTTTTTGTAGCATCATGAACTGCTTTGTAAACCAGGGAAGTTTCAAAAACAGCTGTAATGGAGCACTTGTGAATGAGGGAGGGTAATATATTCCTAGAGGGAAGAAAGAAAGAAGGCAGATCAGCTAAGCCCAGATCGCCCCTTGTACTTCTATGGATTATGAACATAATCTTTTTAGAGACATAACAATACAGTAAGTATGCAGTTTTCACTTATATTCACAATATTTGACACCCGATACTCAGTTTTTTAAATGTATACATGAAGCAGTTTTCAACAATGGCCCAGCTATGTAAAAGGAAAAAAAGAAAAAGAAAAGAAGAATAGGAATTGTTTCATACAGTCCTATATTATACAGGGAAAAAAATGTACTTCCAGAAGTTACTACAAAATTTTACACCATTAATCCCCTCTTGCATAGAATGTGGTAAACCTTTGCATATCACAAATGGTATGTACCCAATAACAAAGATAAGAAAATAATCAAAATTGCTGGTTTTCAACTTTCTATGCGTTTAAAAATTTAAAACATTTATATGCCAAAAATTGTCTCTGGGGCTTGGGGAGTTGCTAGTCATAAAGCATTAGATTTAAAGGGTGTAGAGGTTAATCTATAGAATTAATTTTTTTCTAAACCCTACCCTTGAAACAAGAATCAGACAGACTGCTCTAAAGTCGACTTGCTATGACCCAGAAGCAATTACAGAATATAAGCAGTTAATTCCTGAGAGTTTAGTAAATGAACCTTACTGGTAAAAGCAAAACTCTGTGACAGATATCATCCCGTCATGACACCAGAATGGAAATGTCAACATTTTAAGTTCTGTGAATGATGCCATCCGACAACTTCCATATAGATTAAACTATCCAGGAACAGTTTCCAAGAAATTCAGCGTTCATGCCACACTAGTTATGACAAATTCTTGAGAAAGGTATCAGCAGCCAAGAAAATACTGTGTTCAGTGCAGGCTCCAAAGCATCTTTGGGCAAACCAGCGCCACTTGCAACAATCAAGAAGTTCTTCCAAATGTGTAGGGCAGAATAATGCCATCTTTAGGAGCACACTGCTGCATCTTTTCAAGGTGTGTCTTCCATCTGGATGAAAATCAAATCTGTTGCTGTTTCACTAGAAAAGGACCTTTCAGTTCCTTGCACAAGAAAAAACAAAATGTCCCATAAACCAGTTGACATATGGAAGCTTTGCTGATCATTTGTGTGAATATCTCAGTACTTCAAAATATGAACAAATAACAGCCCCAGTAACTTTAATGAAGACAGGACAGAAGCTTAATTCTCCAAAATCTTAAGCAGATTTGTCAATATGTCACTGTGCCAGGAGAAAACATTTTAATACTCCATCCTTTCAATTTTTCTTACGTTTCATCACCGTGTCTCATGATGTCACTGAGGAAAAGACAGGGCATGACTAGTGTAGCTTTTCAGTTCAAGAAGCTCCCAGCTTGTACCAGAAGGTTCACAAACAGTTCATTTGTGTTTTCAACTATTCTACCATCTCATCTTCCTCAAAGGGTTTCCTGCAATCCTGCTATAATTAAGCTTTTTAATTCTTACCAAAAAATTAGAGTATCTTTTTTTTAACAATCTGAACTTGAAAATATTACAAAAATTCTTTCAAAAGCTTCAAATACAACACAAACATGTCGATTTTTAATAAATTGAAAATTCTTTTCCCCCCACTAAAATAGTTTTCTTGTCCTCCAAAAATTCTGAATTGAAATCTTAACCGCAGTTAGCAAAGTGCCCTTAGTAGAAGCCATCAAACGGTAAAATCTGAATGGGAACATCAGTCTTAAGGAAGTCTTGTTTTGTACCATCCTGTTCAGATTTGCCCTTAGGGTTCTTGCTTGATGTACTGGCTGGCTGATCCATTGCTTTCCTGATCAGAAGCTCCTTGAAGAAAGCTGTATTCTTCTCCATCTATCAATTCCTCTTTCAGCTGCAGTGAAGATACTAAATATGAAAGAGGATGTTAAAAATGGAAATTGGCAGTGATATCGTTCTTTTCATTTCAGAAATGAAAATTTGGCAACATCCCAACTTCTGTTATTCTTGCACAGGAAAATACAATGCTGCAAAGCAAAACTTTAGAATGAGAATATAGTAAAGAAAATCGTGGGCTGAAATTGGAAATATGTGAATTAGAAGAAGGAAATGAAAGGTTAAATATAAATGTGTAGACAGTGCTTGCTCTAATTAAAAAGTATCTTGGTTGACTATGTCTTTTTCACTACAATCATAATATCAGTTAAAAAGTCAGTCCATAGATTGAAATGAAACTTGGTATTGTTCACAAAGCATCTTCTATGAAACAACATGAAACCACAATACTTGCAACTTGACAAGGAAAAACATTTCCTTCAGGGATCAGGATTTTAAAGAAATCCTGGAAGCTTAAAATTGGTTGATGAAGGCTATGCTTCAATGGAGTAAATATATAACACACACTCCTAAATATGATAAATAAATTCATCATAGCTATCTGCATCCCCAAATTAAAATTTGAATCTTGACAGAACTTTGTTTCTTAAAACTAATTGACAGAAGCCTCCCTAGTTTTAAGAAACAAAGTTCTGCATATATATTAGCACAATATGGAAAAGCTAGGATATGACCCTTTTCTCAAAGCTTTTGTTTTTTATCTAAGTATGATTTATAACAATCTATGCATATAGTAGATGAAAACTTTGTCTGCAATCTGAAATTTACCAGTCTAGTGGAATGACTTAACACTGAATTATAATGTTCAAGTCACAGTTTTCATTCATACAAAGTAGAATGTCTTCTTTCTTACATACAAAAACTTAAGCCGCAAAATTGGACATACAATTCTTGTTTCTCATTACAGTCTTACCTAACTTGAATAGTTGCCATCCCTGTTCTAGCAGAAACACAGAGACTGATTAAGCAAAACCACCATAGGCATAACCACAGCCAAGGTGATTCAAGAGAATCTTTGATTTTTATTCCTATTTCTTTCTTATGAAAAGGTGGCTAAGGCACTTCAATATCAAGTGTTCAGTCTTTCTAAATTAAAATATGTTCAATCATTTTTAAACATTCTCCTTTTCTGCCATTTACCTCCATATTTCATTCTAATTCTGGAGGAGCAACTCCAGAGCTACAAAGAGTAGCTTATGGGGTTGCCAAAGACTGGTGGAATTGGAGGAAATTAGCATTTCATCCTCTTCCTTCACAGCCAGCGGAGCTTTGCTAAACGAAATCTGGATCAACAGACTGGCTACCTCTTCATTATGTGATCTGAGGGGAGGATTTAAAAGAAACACATACAATATTTAAAGAACCTTTCAATATTGCGTATATGTGCGACATATTTCAAGAAAGCTTTATCACATTTGTTTGAATTATAGGCAGAATTACCATATTTTTCAGAGTATAAGACACTCCGAAGTATAAGACGCACCCTAATTTTCAGCCTCTTTTAGGGGACAGAAGTGTGTCTTATACTCAGAAAAATATGGTAAGTCAGCAATGTTTCGGCAGTACTACAGCCAAGTTGTTTACATTCAGGGAACAAAGATCAAAGGTATTCAATGACAACTCTACCTCAATGAAATCATTTTCTTTAAATATATACTACTATTTTTTTAATCATTTGTGTTCAGAGTTTCTCATAACATATTAATACATGCATAGATACTCACCACACAATTGCTTTCTGAGGTAAGCAATTTTATGCAGTAAAAATAAAAAGCTAAAGAAATAAGCATGAGGTAAAAACTAATGAATAAATTTACCTGCACTTGGTTTCTTTCTCACAGTGGAATGTCTTACAATTGTTCATTCAATTTTTTTTGTCAACTATCAACATAGGCTTTGATACATTAATTTTCAGATTTATACACCCCAATGCATCATAAAATGCATTTGGGTTCTCAATGACTATTTTCTGCATGACATATGTACTTTTGCATCCTCAACCAATACTTTTCTAATATTGCCAAGATTCCTTGCATATTTGTATACAAATATTTTAAACAACCTAAAAGGCATCACATATAAATTGTCTTATTCTCTGCTATACTTAACTGTTCACTAAGTACACTGATTATTCAAGTTTATTTATTTATTTATTACATTTTTATGCCACCCAACCCTTGAAGGACTCTGAGTGGCTTACAACAGAGACAGCAATCGCACTCAGATGTTATATACTGCTTATCAGAGCTTTACAACACTCCCCGAACAGTTACAGAGTCAGCATTTTGCCCCCAAACAGTCTGGGTCCTCATTCTACCGACCTTTAGAAGGATGGAAGGCTGAGTCAACCTTGAGCCTGGTGAGATTCGATCTGACAACATGCTAAGCAAGTCAGCAGAGACAGGCTGCAGTGCTGCATTGAACCACTGCACTACCAAGGCGAGTCCTCGACTTACCGTTACAATTGAGCCAAACATTTCTGTTGCTAAGGGAGACCACTGTTAAAGTAGGTTTTGCCCCCATTTCTTGCCATATCGCTAAGTGAACCCCTGCAGTTGTTCAGTTAGTAACACAGTTGTTAAGTGAATCTGGCTTCCCCATTGTTTTTGCTTGTCAAAAGGGGATGCCAGGACCATGCAACTATGAACACTAAATATGGTTCACTAAAACTGATGAGCCAGAAAAACCGGTTCGCTAAATATGAACCAGCTGCCATTTTGATCACACGACCTTTGAGGAATGCTGCAATGGTCGTAAGTGTGAAAAACAGTAATAAGTCTCTTTTTTCAGTGCTGTTGTAATATCAAATGGTCACTAAATGAATGTTTGTAAGTCGAGGACTAGCTGTAGTCACTACATTATAGTTACAGGACTTAACTCATCCACAATATAACTTGGTTTTGAATTACTATGTTGTATGAACCCTGTTATGTTTCAGCAATTACAGAAATCCAAACAAAGTGAGGTCCTTTTTTTAATAACCTGTTGACTGCTTGGTGGTGGGATTCAGATTTTTTACTACCGGCTCTGTGGGCGTGGCTTGGTGGGCATGGCTATGCTGCCAGCCAAACAGAGGTGGTATTTGCCAGTGTCGGCCAATCAGAGGTGGTATTTGCCAGTGTCGGCCAATCCGAGTGTTGGGATGAGTCCACTGTTAGTTTTAATAATTAATTGGAATTTTAACTGTAAATCTTAAATTTGTTACTCCCACTTTT
>JANHGC010005084.1:96679-108290 GCA_027560395.1 Boaedon fuliginosus | reverse complement strand
CTCTTCGAGACTGCCTGGACAAGTCCCTACAGTTTTCTTGGCAAGGTTTTTCTGAAGGTGGGGGGGTGCAGGGGCATGTGGCTGCAAGCATGTGCACATGCACCCAGACTTCCAGCACGCAGGGCGGCAAAAGGTTCACTACCGCTGTTCTATAACAATATTATCTCTTCACTCCATATACTTTCTCTCTAATTTGTTCCAATGATTCTAAATAAATAATAGCCTGCTTGTATCTAATCAACCTTATTTCCTTCAATAATTTTCTTACTGCACAATCTCATTTATATCCATTCCTTTGAGATATATATATCTATCACACACACACACGTTATAGAACTTTTATTCATAATTAAACACAGATTTCAGTTCTCTGTCCTTACTAATCAATTCTGTGCAAAATTACACCACTTTCTTTCTTATCTATTACATCCTTCTCTTTCTCTTTCTTTTCCTTTCATAGAAAGATACCATAACTATTTTTCTTTTGTTTTGTTCATTAATCCAAAAATTTGCTATTTTTGCATTTCAAGTTGCAAAATTTCAATATGTTCAAAATGTCTACACAATTCTACTGCAGGGAAGCTGAAATACTACTATGAAATTAGGAACATGAATAAGCGATTTTCTCAAGGGGATAAAATAGTTTACAGATTTTTACAGAAATTAATTACTACATTATTCACAATTATGAAACCTGTGGCTCATGATAATGTTCTTATTCATATTTCAATTCTAGTCAAATTATTTAATTCATTTCATTTATGCTTATTATGCTTATTCTAGAGTAACTTTACTCATGTTTATTAGACTCACTGTGGAAAATTGTTTCAGAACTACAGATTGGCAAGGCAACCTCTGGTTTTTCTTTTTCATTAGACTTGCATACTTAAAATATATTATCATGCACTTTTAGCGCATTATCTGAAGATATGTAATAAATTATTTGTTTTTGTTTCAACAATTTGAGTTGGGAAACTACTTGGATGGGAGACCAGCTGGGAAGCCTACAAGTGCCCCCTTAGGTTTCCTGAAATATATAGTAAATAATTAAATTAATTGATCAATCTGGCAGGCACAGATGAAAGGAACAAGCCCACCTGATAGATATCAAGGGTCTATCCTCTTTGCATGGACACCCACTAACAGTCGTATGTTTTTTAGAAAGACTAGTTATCCCTATTCTGGGAATTTGATATTTTTAACAAATTTAATATTTTACCATTAAAGCCTGATCCATCCTTTGAAGTACTTGGAATTTCATATACAAACATTTTTAAGGATTCAATTGGTCTTACATTTTGTATTTCTAAAATATTAGATTTTAAAATGAAAATAATAAAAATAAAAAGACATATGTAACTTTCTTTCAAAATAATCTGCTAGAGATATTTAAAAACTACCTACTGATACTATCCCTCAGATAAAGATCCAGAAAAGTAATATTTTTAGAAACTCATAGTTCAAACAATTTCCTTAAGGTGAGCATGGCCAATGTGCAGCTCTTCAGGTGAAATTGATTAACAAAGCTAGGCCCAGCCTAGCTATGATGATCAATAAGGGATGAGCACTGCAGTTTGAAAGACCATAAATTGTGACAACCCTACCCTAAATTAATTGTCAAGAACTATAGATTTCATCCTACCAAATAGCTGCTTCAGGTCTACCAGCATAGTTAATTAAGAGGATTAAGACTCCTTACAATGATTAATAAAGGGTTTACCCCAAAATAGATAAATGTGCATTGAAAAATCAAAACCAAGACAGGATTCTTAAATATGCATGAAGAACTCTGTATGTAACCCTAATTGAAGATATTATATTTTTATTTTATTTCATTTATTTATTTTTATCTCACCTTTATTATTTCTGAAAAAATAACTCAAGGCGGCAAGCATACTCAATATTTCTTCTTCCTCCTATTTTCCTTACAGTAACAACCCTGTGAGATAAGTTGGGTTGAGTGGCCCAAAGTCAACAACTGGCTTTCATGCCTAAAATGGGACTATGGTACCTTTCTCCTTTTACAAAGCAATATATTTCTTTCTGGTGTTTATAAATTCTGTGAGCTCCTGTAGTAATCTCTTATCTCTAGCCTTTACTATCTTGGAAATGCGGTGTAAGGCATTGCTATCAAATGTCCAAAATAAATCATATTAAAACAATAATGTGTTAAGAGATTAGCTTGATGGCATCTCATCCTCCAAGACACCTCTCCCCATGAAAAAAATTCCTGAAGACTATGTTGTGCTGAAATACAACAAATTTAACATTAACATTTCAAATATAATCATAATTAGAAACATACTTATTCCAGATAATAATATTAGCGTTTGAAGTAGCAAAGTGTAGTGTTTGGTTCAATGCGTTACAGAAATGTAATGGGAGATGGGAATGTATAATGTGCAGGACTTAGTTTCTTGATTGTTTTGAAGAAAACATGAAGTATAGCATTCATGAAAATAAAGCTTTTGGCCAGATGTTGAACATTTCATTTCATTAGTATTTATAAAATGCTTTAATAGTTAGCATTAGCCAAGTAAGCAAAAATAATTAGACAGGGATGTAATGCAAAATAATATGGATAAATCAAATACATCCCAAAGAAAATGCAAAAACTAAGTTCTTCTGTTTCATCCCAGCAGAAACTAATACAACCAAGTACAAAACAGGCTTTCCTTACTGTGCATCAAGGTGCCTATTTGCAGACAGCAGACAAAACTAGATTCATGTCATGCAAATAACAAGCTATGCAGAGGTCTTTATTAATTGGGGCATGCACTTGTCTATTCACTGGAACATGTTACATAGCAGTGTCTAGGTCCCGCCAAGTGAGTAGAGGTTTCTTACATTGGAATAAAACATACCACTGAATTTAGTATTTTTCACTTCAGATATGAATCAGATATGTAGAATGCAATCTATGATGTAGCCAAGACTCTACATTTTGTGGAGCACTCAGAAGAAGGAGCCTTTTCAACTACACACCTTTATTACAGTAACATAGAAATTGGTTTGTTTAAAAATTCAACATATCCTTTCCTCGTATAGTGTTACCGATTCCAACAAGAGTGAAAAAAAATTAAGAATGATATTCTCCACTGAAACAGAAACATAGCCTCCCAAATTTGTTTTTATTATCTAACCACTTTCAGCACAGAGTGACATTTGTGTCAGCCCTAATGCACCTTGTCTGAACCTTAAATGAGCCTCACGTCACACTATTTTTGAACCTTAAATGAGCCTCACGTCACACTATTTTTCTCTTATTTGTCTAAATTGTCAAATATTTATAGAGAAAAGTCTTTCTCATTTTCCAGTCAATTTTGGGGCCCTTAAAATATGACTGCAGTTTTTTAAAAAGTGGATCACATTAAGCTTTTCAAAATACCGCCAACAATAAAAAACAGTTTCCTCACATAAGTTCACTGTGTTCTTCAGATATCATGCCCAGCC
This sequence comes from Boaedon fuliginosus, assembly GCA_027560395.1. Classification (NCBI taxonomy): domain Eukaryota; kingdom Metazoa; phylum Chordata; class Lepidosauria; order Squamata; family Lamprophiidae; genus Boaedon; species Boaedon fuliginosus. Next base: position 104,837 of record JANHGC010005084.1, on the reverse strand, counting down.
TATAAAAGATCAATACTAACAGCCTCTTAGCACTTAACCTTCTTGCCTCGATACATTCACTCTATTTCTACTTTCTGTTTGCTTTGGGAAGGAATTTGGTGAATTCTTTGGCTACATAGAAATCAGGGACTTAACACTTATGATTAATTCAATGAGATGGGCTAATGGGCTGATATGAATGTTCTTGCCATTTTTAAATGAAAAGTGAGGGTGGCAATGAGCCAGCATGTTACATGCCTGACCATGCTTGGTCCTCAGTCAACTTTCTTCTCATATCATGAGGTTTTTGTTTTTTTTTACATGACCAATTACCTGTTTTGAGGCAGGGATTGAACTCTCTGCTAGTCCGGGGAGGCTGGCAGGCCTCCGGGGATGTCTGTGCTGGAAGGGTTCGATACTGAGGAGTCAACTCTTCATCACCAGAGAAGCTCCTCCATACCCCACCTGTCATGAGGCCGCTCGACAAACTGACAGGCTTCTTTCCAACTGGTATCTTCCTCTCTAAACATCAAGTCAAACTAAAGTAAAACACTTATATCAGTGCATTAAGGTAATGCAAGACTAAGGACTCACTGAGAATGGCCTCCACTTGGTGTTTCTCTGACAGTATAGGTCCTAATCTCCATCAATGAAAGCCAAGGAGATTCACTTAAAAGTTAACTCTGGTGATTTGTGGCAAAATCAAAAGATTCTATGGGGCATCCTTTTATGGCAGTGTGTTATGTTTTCCCCTTAACTTACATCTCTAACAAAAACACTATTTAATTCTCTTAATCACCTATACCAGTATTTCTCAATCGCGCCAATTTTAAGATGAGTAAAGTTCCCCACCCAGCATGAGTTGAAGTCCACTCATATTAAAGTTGTCAAGGCTGAGAAACACTGACCTATACCTGACTTAACAGTGATGAGTTAAAAGTGACAAACCAAGTATAACTCCTGATATAAAGACATAATATTCTTGTCCCTTTTAAATGCTTTCAGAATAATATAAACAAGGAACTAGTGTCGTAACAAAGATTGCTGTCAGTATCAATTACGTGATGTGCAATATGAGCAATAATTATAGTCTTAATCAAGTTTCATGTTCATCTGTATCTGTTCATCTTGTATCTGTTCATAGTCTATTTTGAGGGAGACTAGAAAAATGCATTACTATAGGGAATAATTATCTAATTAGGATTATAGAAGGGTAAGAAAAGTATTAAGATATATATTTGGTAGTGAAATTAAAATTGAGAATGTTGCTCTTACTCATTTGCACTTTAATTCAAACTGGCTTCATGCCATGAAGAGCTAAAACATACAGACCCCAAACAGATATCTTGAATTTTAGTGTTTAGATTCCAAAGTCAGGGTGTACAAGATTTCAATAAAAGTGATAAACGTTTTTTTTCTCTTGAGGGAAAAAGCACTCTCTGTTGAACTGGAATGGGACTGTCAGTACTTCTCAGACTATTAGAAGTGCTGTAGTGCTAAATGACAATAGTCAAGAACCATTTTTTCTCAGTATTTTTGTAAAAGTTGGCTTTACAGAAATTACTTGCTCACTTATCCTCTGAATTCAATTAGCCTTTAATTTCTAATCTCAAAATGTTTGGATTGTCCAGGAACAATATTCTGACTGCAGAGCTTATAACCTTTGATTATAAGGGGGGGGGGGGCTTCATCAATCCCCTCCATTATCCTTAGTACAAAAAGGCATGGTTAGCAAGACTGAGGGATATCATTCCTTCTTACACTGCTTGGTATAAAAAAAAAATCACAGGTATGAATTCCAGCTTAAAACCGTTTGATGCTAAACCCCAAATGTAATTATTACTACATTTGAATAAGTTTTTAAGATTTATTCTTCAAATGCACTTCTGGAAAATTATTATTCACCAGTAACATCTCCAAAGTAAAAATGGTTTGGTTGCTTTGGTGATGAACACGTTCTAGTAACAAATGTAAAAGTTTCAGAAGGTATTTTAATTAGCCAGCTTATCATTTGAAGTTTCTCTTGTTATTTACTATATGCTTTTTAGTGGCTGTACCAGTGACAAAGGATCTATTTTTTAAACAACCTCCTATCATAGCACAACTGCAATATCTAAAATTTTGCTACCCTAAAATCAATACCATACAAAATCAATATCTTACAAAATTGTTGTCTGATATGGATCAACGTGCATGCCAATATGAGAATTATCCATAGGTTTAGTACTGCTTTACATGGCAGTAACATTTTGAAGAAATGCCTGCCTGCCTGCCGCCGAAAATTACATGTCACACTGCTGGTATTGCAGTTAAACAGTATCTCAGAGAGAGAGTATGAATTTATATCTCAGCTTTATCCATTAAAAAAGTACTGGAAGGAGGCCGTCATGTTTATAAATCTGAGTCACAATATGGTTTTATTTTTATTTTTATTTTTTTGGCTCTTGATATGATTACTTTGAAATAAAGTTCACATTCTGCAAACATTTACTAACAACTGTAGTGAACAAATGGCATATAAAGTATATGTCAGACTTAAATATTGTGAGGATCATCAAGTTAGAAAACAATAATGAATGAGTTAGGGTTATAAACTTCCATCTTAAATGACAGAAAATATATCTGCCGGTTAGCACCAGGACATAATTTCTTTGGTTTTAATTAATTTTACTTTTAAGAACCCAAAATATTTCCCTTATCTGGTGCCTTCTAAATGTGATGGTATTGCAATTCTCAAAATTCCAATAATGGGCAGAAATTTTGAAAACTGTACTAACACAACTGGATGACATCAGATTGGGAACGTATGATCAAGGCATTTTTCAACATGCTCTTGAAATCTCATATATTTTTATAATTATTATTGGTACAAATGTTTATAAATGTTTCAGTTTGAGTCATACCATATTTACTCTTACATGTGCAGAAAATTAAATTTATTATAAAATCATTCGTGGCTTCCTCAAAACTGTGAATTTAAATGCGGCTTCTTAATAAATGCTAATAAATGAATAAAGATCATTCTACTTTGTATTGAAATTTTTGTGCAGTGCACTCTCATGCACATTTATTCCAAAATTAAGTCCCCCTGGCCTAGTTTGCACAGTTAACATTCAGTTTGCCATACAGCAGTTGTAGAACCTAGAAATGATACCATTCACTTCTTCCCTCTCTCCTCTTGATTTACCGAAAAGATATGTCCAAAATAGAATAAGTAGTTTCACATTATCTATGAATTAGGAAGAAGGAACTTATTCTATGTTGATGTTTGTGAAGTATCACAAACATGATCAATAAACTTGCTTATTCCTGGATGCCATCTGAAATGAAGGTGGATTTATTTTCAGAGGTGAACATGCACAATGCTTCCAACACAATAATTTTATTATTTATTTGTAATCCAGCCTTATTACTTTTACAAGTAAGTCAAGGCAGTGAACATTCAACATACCTTCTTCCTATTTTCCTCCAAACAAGTTAAGGTGAGTTGGGCTGAGAAAGAGTGATTGGCCCAAGGTCAAGTAGCTGGCTTTCATGGCTAATGCCAGACTAGAATTCACAGTCTCCTGCTTTCTAGCCTGGTGCCTTAACCACTAGACAAAAGCAGCTCTAGAATACTAGTTCAATTCAGTGAAGGCTACTCAAGTTGAAATTGAAGTATAAAATATGAGGATCAGGCCATTAAGAAAAAAATAAACTTTATATGTGCATTTCTATTCAAAATGTAGTTTTAAATTAAAACTTAACCTGACTCATATAACTTCCTACTTGAGCAGTTACCTATGAGAGAAGTCTTTTCAATGTTTGTCAGAGTCCCATATTTAGCTTCATACATTTAATCTTGCTGGCTTTTTAAAATGCCACCAAAATGCTCCTTTTTTAAGATGAGATACCAGTATGAAGACCAAATGGAACAATACAGAAAGAATATTGACATTAATGTCAATGCAGGCAAGAAAACATTGACATAATTCCCCTCTTTAATAGAAATTTGTCTTCAACAAAAAGTATATTTATTCAATTGTCACTCCACACAACTTGCCCATCTTTTTATTTAAAAATGCTTATTATTTGGCCTTAAACAGGCTTTGTGTGAAGTTGAAGAGACTACAATAATTTTTTATTTTTATGAAAAAGCTTGCTCAATGACGTATTTAATCCATCTTACTTTTATTTCAAATCTGATCAGAAGAAATGAAAAGAAACTGTCACAGTATAAAAATAATGAATCTTATTGCAGTTTCCTTTATGTCATAGTGTATATCTACATTTGAAAACTATTTCTCCCAAACAGCATTTACACACAAAAATATCCTGAGAGAAAGTGACAGATTTTTAATGTAGAGTAAAAAAATAATCAGTTCTGTTACCCACTTTTCTTGTGTCCTTTGTACTGCTGTGATTTAGACTTTTTCTTCTGTTTTGATGAACTTGATTGGCTATCTCTCGAAGCTGAAATTTAAAAGAAGGTACTGCCTTTACACAACTTTACAGCATATTTCAAAATAGTTAGAAAACAAATTTCCATACAGATAAAATGCTCTGGCCAATAAAGATACTATAGGAAGCACTTACATGCAATGTAATTTAATGTCTAAGTGTGAACAATTTATTTTAATGATTTTAATGATGCACATTAATATTCTGACTAGTTAACAAGAATGTTTCAGGTGAAAATTAAAAATTGGTTTGGGCAGGAGAAAAAAACATATTATTACTTTTCTAATCAGGCAAAATTAAAGCCTATTAGGAAATTTTTATTTTATACATATGTTAAGTTACAAATCTTTTAAATTGTGTATATTTATGTGACCAGTACATTGTATATCTACATTGTATCTATTGTACATCCTTTCTACTTAGATTATACAGGTAGTCCTTGATTTACAACTGGTCACAGTAAAACTTTGCACCCCTTTGTGGTTACATGATTATAATCTGGGTGCTCAGCAACCTATTCGCAGTTAACAATGGTTGCCAAACACCCTACAATCATGTGATCGCCATTTGCAATCTTCTCTGCTGGCTTCCTCAGAAAGTCAAAGGGGAAGCTGGAGGAGAAAGTTGCAAGCTGCTGCCACTTGCCAAAGGACTTCCCCTCCCCTCCAGGCATGATAGTGGTGGGGCAATCCTTGATAGGAAGTAAATGTCAGGGTTCCAAGGAAGCTTCGCCATATCCATTCAGCACTCGGAGACAAAGTTCATCCAAGTAAGAATGTATTTAGAGAAGTCATGTTGGCACATCTGGGAAAACCCAAATCTGAAAGTTCCAGGTTTTCCCTTCTCAGCTGAAAATCCAAAGCCCTCCCCTGCACCCATCAGTCCGTCACATGGTTTAATCACCGGTCGTCCCAACTGGAGATACTCCTTCAACCACTCCTATCCCAGGTGCAGGATTGCATGGCCTTGACTCAGAAGAAGGTTGTTATGTCTAAACTTTTGCTTCTCCCTAACCCCCCCACTCCCAATTTCCCAGGCACTAAAATCTGGCAGCGTGGAAGCTTGTAAAAAAAGTGGCCTCTAAAGCTGACAGTAGACACTCGTTTCTTCAGCCCAACACACAAATTCCCTTCCACACACAGTGGGGAGAGAAAAACGTATGCTGGCCTGGAGATGCAAAGCAAGGATCTTCACAATCCCAGGCTTGTTTTTCCAATTCAGCACACCAGTTCCCTTCTGTGCACAGAGGGAAGCTACCTGCCCTCCTTTGACAGGCAGCTCTTTCGCTCTGTCTGCTTAAGAAACCTTAACTGGAAGAGCTGGGATTGCACTTGTTGAGCGAAGCAGTCAGTTGGACATCTCACTGAAACAACTGCTTCCTTCAACAAACAAGATTCCAATTCCAATTGTAGTTATAAGTCAAGGACTACCTGTGATAGAGAGCAATTATGATTGGATCACACTGGTACTATGACACACAATTGCAGTGCAGGAGGAAAGAGCAAAAATCAATCAGAAGTCAGAATGCTGGAATAGATGGTAAAAATGCATGCACTATAATTCAATCGGAAGATAATAAACTGTGAAAGAAAAGCATTCAAGCAGAAATACTACACCACAGGGAAGTACAAAATTCTGTAGTCTGATCACAGATTACATTCCATGTTCACTAGAACATTCTTCCAGATCTGGCCAGTCTGGACAGTTTATTGTTTTCTGAAACTTTTTTTTTCAGAACAGAGCATGGTTTACTGTGTTCCAAATACAGACATAAATCACAGCCTGTTTGAAAAGAATCCCTTGCAAGAATGATGAATCCATTCCTGGAATGGCTGTTATCAATGTATTTTGTAGAACACCAGAGTATTCATAATCAAACACTGGAGCTTTGTTGCACACAACTAGTACATAACAAAACTGTAAGCAGAAAGTATAGTAGTAAATACAACAATAGTTGGGAAGGCAAACTCATTTTGGAAATAGCAAAAGCAACAGCATTCCATTCTTCATCATGGTCTCTTTGCAACATCCATATGGGTGGTACACCTCCATAGTAGGTGGAGAACTTTTTATAACTATGGAGAATTTTTGTCGGACTATGCCTTGTACTATACATATCCCTGGGCATAGTTCTCCCTTCCAGTTAATTTTTAATTGTCACAACAGTAATTACCTTTTTAAGCACTGCTGGAAAAAAAAAGACATAATTTCTCTTTAATTATTTGCCAACATTTTCTATCCATCTTTTAGGCTTATCATTAACAACATTTTAATCCTTCCTCATTTCATTACAGATTTCAGAGAACTGAAATTACCATAACCCAGAAAAGGAGTATTTATGGGATGAGGAGTGCCTATCCTACTACATAATAAATTAAAAGATCTAAATTAATGGAAGGAACAGTAAACTTAGAACTACATAGTGGAATAAAGATCTTTCCAACTAAGGTTATATATCTATGCAAACTTTATTATAAACAAACTAGCTGATTACCTGGCCTTGCTCATTTTTTTAAAGAAGTATATTTGTGCCACAGCATTTGTAGGCCTTCTGAAGCCCCTGGCAACCCATCCCACATCTCTGCTCCAGCAAGGTAGTGTCTGGGCCAAGGGCAGGCCAGGCTCTAGGCAAAGGGCAGGCCAGCTCTGAGGAAAGGCAGCCAGGACTTGACAGGGGCACTGGGCCATAGCCGTTTGCAGCCCTTGGCACCCCGTCCCACATCATAGGCAACCTTACTTGGCGGGATGGGCTGCTCCATGTGTCTTAGGCCCGTCGCCACTGGGCAAATCTGGAATTTATATTTATAAAACCTCAGAGGTTTGAATATGGTGCCTCAGTCAGTTTAAAAATTGCACGCGCTCAGTAGAGGTAAAAACCGCACATGCTCAGTAGAGAGTTGCTGCTTGTTACTGCGCCCCCAAAAAAGGGTCAAAATGGACACCTACCCTTTGGCGACTATGACAGTGCTTTTCTTACTACACTTTTCTACCTATCTGCCAAGTTTGAGGTAGATTGGTGCAGAACTGAGTTTGTATAGAGCACATACAAACAAACATCCACACCTCATCTCTCTTTTATATATAGATACTGTAACATATTTTAGTAAAACAAGTTCTTAGTCTTTAAACATACTATATATATTCGAGTATAAGCCGAGTTTTTCAGCACCCAAAATGTGCTGAAAAAGTCACCCTTGGCTTATACTTGAATCAAGAGCTAGAGCTTTACTGTTTTTCTTTGAAATACCTAACCCTAACCCACCCACCATTTTCATGGCCAGTATGCCTGCAAGATCCCTGGTTTCTGAGGCTGGCGAGGCTCAGCGTTTGGGCTTGTCTCCAGTTCACCAAGTGTGCTTGATCAGCTGAGGTGACCAGGGAAGGGAAGGGCTGCTTCCTAGATCGGCCCCTGCAAACTCTCCTCTTGAGGAGGCCTCACTGAAAGGAACCCGGCCAAAGTTTCCCTGCGCTGTTTCAGAGAGTCCTCTTTGAGAGAAGAGTTTGCAGGAGCTGATCGAGGCTGTTTTGTGTAAGATAGATGGAAAGAGAAGAGATAAAGAGGATTTCCCTTCTACAAACACTCACAGATTTCTATAAAACCCAGACAGAAAAGAGAGGGGAATTCATCAACATTTCTCAGAGGAAGTAAAATGAACCTCTTACTATCTGGTCTCTTCCATGCCATCCATTGTTTTTAAATATGTCAGAAATAGTTGAAAGAAGACCCACAGTCATCTTC
>JANHGC010005084.1:60325-72322 GCA_027560395.1 Boaedon fuliginosus | reverse complement strand
GAGGGTATGTGCCACGCTCATCTGCCTTACCTCCCCTCCGGGGAGGATTGGGGTACTGTACAGGCCCTCGGACTGGCAGGCCTTGGGTGAGGTCCGCAGAGGTAGCGGGCTCGCACCCAGTAGTGCCGGCGCCAACCTGGAAGTCTCTTATAACCAAATTTTGAAACTATTACAAAAGAACTCTGGCAACTACTGGCAATAAAGAGAAGGCCTGTATACAAGATTCAGTCTTTGGATTTCTTCTGCCTTTCTATGGTTTTCTTCAACTTGCTCTACATAAAGGGCACAAAATAATTAATAATTATTAATTAATAATTAATTTTCTGGCAAGAGATTCCATTTCTGTTTCCTGTTTAGGTAGCAAAACAACCAACCTGAAATAGCATTACTTTCCATAAAATTGTAAAAAATGTATTCATTGAATTAGAAGAATAATGGATGAAGGAAAAGTTATAAAAACCAAAATGTTTGGTTTACACTTAGCAATAATACATAGGGCAAGGCTCGAATACCTCTTATTTTGCCCTTAGCAATTGTTATCATGGTACAGCCTATCTGATGATCAGGTCAATATTTGCACAAAATGTCTCAAACTCTTTCTTATAGCCACTGCTGCTGTTGCCACCGATGTTCCACTATAAGATATCCTACTGCCCCTCTTACCCATTCCCTCTATTTTCTTCTCTTTCGTACTTGCATTCACCTACTGTTCCCAATATCCATGCTGAACAACCTGTTCAGCAAATTTTCTTTCTGAAACCTAATATTAACTATGGGTAAATTTGTCACAATTAAGCATGTATTTTGTGCAATAATATTTCTGGCCACTACATTTGAAGGATACTAGATTGAGAAATACTGAATTTACAGTATGTAATATCACCCTGTCAACAATAGTAGTGGTAGTGCAACTTTGGAAATAACAGATTTATTATATGCTATCAAAATACATAAATGCTCCATTCATTAAAAAACTAGACAAGGATATCTTGTTACTATTCTGATAATTCCATTTTTGAACAACTACAAATAAACACAAACTGGAACAGAAAAAGAAATGTATATGTTTTAGTTCATGTCAAGATTCAATAATGCTCATTGGCACTTGAATTATAATTTCACTGAATCGCTGATACTGGACACATGAAAGAGTTATTTCTTATTATTCTGTTTTGATGTTTAATTTATTCCTCCAACAAAGACAATTGATAAGCCCTTCAGCTGCTACTATAAAATGGAACATAGAAATTATGAATAAACATCAGCTAAAAATGTGATTCCCTCCATTTATAATGCCTTTTGCAAATTTGCAATAGCAAATTTGTGAATCACTGATTGTCATTTTCAAGAATTTGTGCTTAGTTGTAGGGGGAACCTCAACATCCTCAAAAAATGACTACTTTTTAAAATGCTTTTATGACTTGATTTAAAAGATTTCAGAAAAACTATTGAAATTGGCAAATTGAATAACAAAAAATGGTTGAGTCGACATATGTACCTATAATGTTTCCAGTTTATAGAAATGAGATACAATAACAGAGTTAGAAGGAACCTTGGATGTCTTGTAGTCCAACCACCTGTTTAGTCAGGAAACCTTATATCATTTCAGACAAATGGTTATCCAATTTCTTCTTAAAATCCTCCAGTGTTGGAGCATATATCACACGTACACGTTCAGGGATGTGTTCTGGATCCTTGCCAGAGTTTTAAATTATGTTTAAGAACATAACTTAAAACATAATGAGTCTTATATACCGGTATTATGGCAAACATCGGGGAAGAGAGGCGGGATATAAATCTAATAAAATAAATAAATAAACACTGTGGATCAGGCTGATTGAAGCATAATTTACTAATTTCCTGAGCTGATATTAAAAAAAAGAAGTACTGCATTTTCATATATAAAAGTGTGAAGTGATTCCTCTTTATGAATATGAATAGTCAATAAATATCTGAATTATTGTGAGGTTAAAATATGGTTATCATGTTCTCTAATGTATGAGAAATGTCTCTCTTTTCACAGTAATGCAATAGTGTGCATCAGTGGTATTTTGCAATGGATGGTTTCTTTTGCTTTGCTTTATTTTTTTAAAGCCACATTTCTCAGTTTGTAAGGGCAAGCCAGGTCTTGTCCAACGTGCCTGATCTTAGTCGGAAACGAATGCCTGCAATCTTATCAGAGAAGGTTAATCCTTTTGGTCAGTATCTTCTTATTTTCACAATCTGTGTAAGGGATTGTTTTCCTCTGATTTTCAAAGCAATCTGCAGGGAACCTTTGTTTCTGCCTCTCAACTTCTGGGTTCAATTATTTTCAATTATCTATTCCCATATATTAAAGGCTCTCTACTGAAGCCTACAGCCATGATTATACCTTTTGTGAAAAGTTCTGATTTCAAAAATAAATAAATAAATACATGTCATTAGGCTATGTTTTGAAAAATAGACATTTTGATAGAAACAAGGAACACTACATCTTCATAGCAGGATGGTTTCCTTTCATAACACTTCATTTTTTTTAACAAGTCCCCAGACAATAACCAGTATGCCCTGTAAATGTGGGTGAAAGGGACTGTTTGGCAAGAGGGGTGGAGGAGGAAAGAGGGCATTTTTTTTAGTGTTTTTTAGTGTTGTATTTTAAGTATTTTGAAATACACTTACGTCAAAAGATCAAAGGTAGAGGATTTTGAGGCTAAAATGGAAAGGAATCAGAGGGGTCTGTTTGTTGTTTATCTTTGTATTTTCCTAACTATTGTCAAACTTCTTGTGTCATCCCAAACTCTTCTATTTTACTTAGGTTTCCCCCACTTTGTTTATTTCATTTTAGGAGAAGCAGAAATTCCTGACAAAAAAAAATGTGTTTGATCACATACACAAGCATGTAACAGCTCAACCCTAAATGAAATATCAAAAACTGAAAGTCTGACAGATGCAGCAAAGAAGGTAGTTTAAACAAAATTGGCTGACATCTTGTCTTTCATAATGACTTGAGAAGAAACAATAGAAAAAACAGAATGCTTCCCACTCTCTAATTACCTAACTGATGAATTTTCCTCAAGAACCAAGTTCAGGGATCTTCCAAATAACAGGATCTCAATGCAAAATGTTTTAGTATAATATATATATTACACTAAATTATTGCATTACTCTCAGAGCTGTCCAAATTTCAACCAAATTTAGCTCAGACAAACCCCTAGGATTTGTACTTTGACTATAGAACCAGCTATGACCACTACATAACCCCTACATGTCCCCAGGGGAGTCTGACAACAGCCAATAGAATACATGTTCTTGCACAGGAATAGGAAGTTCAAGTGAAAAGATTAAAGAAAGTATAACAATGCCTCACTCTCAACTCCATTTTGTCAGCTGCACCAGAACCATGTGCTTGGTGGTTCTGTTCATAATTAAATCTTCTTTCCAATCAGCCTTCTTGTTTCCAGTATTTTTGTCCCAGCTTGGAACTGAATGAGATAGATATTTCTTCCCACACTACAATGCCTCAATGAAATAAAAATTAAGCATAGAAATAGAAAGGATATTTTTATGAGATGGATTCTGTTTTTTATATTTATTTTATTTTATTTATTTTTTATTTTATTTATTTTATATAAATGTAATAAATAAAATGTAATAAATAAATAAATATACTCTGGTGCAGGTATGTATAGAAACTGCTATTGGTCTCTTTTTTTTACATGTGAATGAGTATCTGTTAAACGTTGACTCCATGATGGTTCAAATCATCCCTATTATTTCAGCAGCTTCCAAAAAGAAACTTTTTCTTTTATTCATTTCTGCAACTCAGAATGAGAAAATGTTTCTATATTTTCTATACTTCCTCCAAATATATTTCTTTCAATATGATACATGTAGATTAGCAGATTCTTCATAGGATGTGTACTGACTGTTCAAGAGGAGTGATTTTTCAATATATAGAAATAAAAATTAATTTAGAACAAAAATTTTGCACGAAAGAACTTTTGTAAAGGATTTTGCTTCTTAAAGATAATTTAAAGTGTTAAAGGTGTCCTGGGCTAAATACAAGCTCTCATTCCACATTCACGTTAATAACCAGAAAACTGGTCAGCACTTCCATTCATTCAGAAATGTCTAACTGAATTCACATGACACACCATTATCTCCCAAAGCAATCTTTTCTATTACTGAATAGCTCTTGCCATAAATAATTTTTTTCCTGGTGTCCAAACAAAATCTATTTTCTTATAATTTAAACTCATTGTTTCATATCTTGAATTTTAGGACAACACTGAGTAATTCTACCCTGTCTTCTATATCGCTTTAGTTTGCATTCTGGAAGACACTTATCATATTTCCTCACAATCTTCTCTTCTGTCAGCTAAATATATTCAATACTTGCAACTAGTCCTTATTTTTCCCCTTACGGGCTCTTTATTAGCTTAATTATTCTCCTATATGTATGTGTCAATATGTTAATGTCCTTCCTAAAATGAGCTGCAGCATGATCAATGCAATGAAGAGGACTTATAGTGACTTATCTTAATTATGACATTATATGTCTGTTGAATTTACTCAATGGTAAATTCTCCTATAGTCAAAAGGATATTTTCCTTTTCTGACCTCTCTTAAACTAATTATAAATGAACATTAATACATGTTTTGACTCTCAAAATGAAGCTTAATATACACTTCTATTAAAAATGTGAAAGCCTTCCTCTTTTACACCGGAGTGTTTCCAGCATCTGAAGGGAGGAGATTTTCTGTGTATCATCTGAGATAATGGGTTCATCTTCATTGGATGTTTAAACAGAGATTGTATATCAAGTTTTTTTCCAACTTGCATATAGTTCAATTGTATGAAATAAGTATAGAATTATGAGATAAAAACAAAGCAATCCTAACTAATAAATCTAAATCTAATCAACAAGATGGTAGCCATGGTGGGAAGATGCTGGGCTTGCATACCACTGAGGTCGGTTTAATTCCTGAGAGCGAATATACCGTTTCCTGTTTGGGCAGAGGGTGCTGCTTGGTCAGGGGGTTGGACTCTATAACCAAAAGGTGCCTTCCAACTCTGTTAATCTATTATCTATTATAATGTAATAATAGTATTACATTACTTTGCTTTCCATATATCAATAGCTTCTGTATTTATAACTTTATATACGGTAAGCAGAAAAATTATTACTGCATATAGAGATTGAATAAAACCTGGCCACTGTTATCTTTCTTGTTTTTCCTTTACAAAATTGAACATGTGCAACCTATGAAAGGGGATTATTTTTTTTGAGAAGTAGTATATTGAAAGTGAATATGTTTTTAAGAATATTAAATAAACTAATAAAAGTGATGAGGCTGAAGTGTTTTGACAGTGCTCTTGGGAGGGGTAGGAACATGCTTTCATTTAAAATTGATGAAAGCAGAATATATGTGATATACTGAAAAAAGGCTGGTTGTAAGGATGAAAAAGATATTTACGGATTGCATCTAAATTCTACTTTGCTTCTTAGAACCATTATCAATGTATTCCATCCATATCAGTTGGAAGCCACCTAAGTTAAGGACTGTGTTAGAGCTCATAATTTAGCAGAACATCAGGATTATTTTTACTTTATATGATAACATTAAATTCTGTAGCCATTATTCCAAGCTCTTTACATAGATAGTGGACCTATAAGGAATCAGCTGTGATCTGCATTGATGTGATGTTTTATAGGTTCATAGGGTTGAGTTGTTTCTCCTTAATCAACTTATTTAAATCATTGACAAAAACATCTGTGCAAGCCATATCTATGTAAAAATTCCATCTACAGGAAGAAGAAAAGCAAACACATTGCTCCATTTAGAAATAAGAAACCTCTTCATTTCAAGGAGATGAAAAATCAATCCTTGAATGAAATTCAACACCATTTTCAAAGTATAATAAATTGTATTACACATTTCCAACAGTGTAGACGTGGAAAAAGTGACTCTTTTCTTCTATCATGTCCATAGTCTCTAATGAAATAACTGTTACATATATGACCCAGCTTGCTGAAGTTGTAATGACAATTCATACAACTACTAGTGGACAACTTGTGCAAGTACATTATACTCTTCCAAAGTTGGTACGCAATTTGGAGTTCCTGGACTCTTTTCTCCTGATTGATAAACAGGTAGGAGCTTTGGCCAGTCTGTCTTTCTCAAAACTTCATCTCGTGCACCAACTATACCTCTTCCTGGATATCTTATTATTTTCCCAATTGGACTATTAAAAGAAGTTTATATGTGCTGCCCTTGAAGTGCATTTGGAAGCTGCAATTAGTACAAAATGCAGTAGCATATGTAATTTGGGGTGCTTCTTGATATGCCAATGTAACTTCTCTGCTTCATGAACTGCATTAGTTTCCAATTCTAATTCCAGGTACAATGATAGCATAGCACAGTTTAAATCCTTTCTCTAAACTAGAGTACTGAAATAGTGCTAGATATATATGCCTTCTTTGTCATCTTGACTTGTAAATTTTTTATTAATTCCTAGCCTGTTTTTATCTTTGTATTGTGAACCTCTTAGAGTCATGGGATTGGGACCATGGCTATATAAATTGGATGGATAGATGGACGGGCATTTGTGCATGTAATTGTGTGTGTATGTATTCTGTTCCAAATAGCGGAGGGGTGGCTATCATTATTCGCCAGGACTTGGATCCCTGAAGAGGCACTGTTCCGGAGATTAGTGGGTGTGAGTGTCTCATCTTGAGGTTGGACTCAGGGCTTCAGTTGGGTTTGCTGCTCATGTACCTGCCTCCCAGCTACATAGTGACAGCCCTGCCTGCATTGCTTGATGCTGTGGCGGGGTTGGCAGTGGAGTTCCCTAGACTAATGGTGCTGGGGGACTTTAACCTGCCATCACTTGGTGAGGCTTCGGATGCAGCCCAGGAGTTCATGATCTCCATGTACCTGACTGAAATAGTACAGGGTCCAACTCATAGAGGAGGTCACACACTCAACTTGGCATTCATCACTGGACAGTGGGAATGGGATCCGGTTGCATCCTGGAATAGGCCAGTGGCTGAAGCCCTGGATTGGGTTGTGCCTTTATGTCCTCTCACCAGGCACAGATCCCAGAGGGCCCCTTGGTTTACCGAGGAGCTCCGGGACCAGTTTACCGAGGAGCTCCAGGACCATTGGAGGACCAGTAAATCCAAATCTGACCAAACACTTTTAAGAGCCCATATTTAGACTTATTTAGTGGTGATAAGAGCGGCAAAGTGCTTGCACTTTTCTGCCCTTATTGCATCCACAGAATGCCACCCACCCACCCTGTTTAAGGTGACCCATTCCCTTCTGAACCCAATAATGAGCTATGAACCTTTGAAGGATTGAGCTGAAGAATTTGTGCAATATCTGTCAGATAAAGTTGCTCAGATTCAGGAAGACCTGGACTCCAACTGGGCAAGTTCTGCAGAGTTGCTAGGGTGAGTCCTAGCTCTATACTTGGGATGAGTTTGAGCCTGTTGGCCTTGAGGATGTTGACAAGGCTGTGGGTACAATGAGTGCCTCCACCTGCCTACTGCCTACTGTCCCTCCTGGCTTATTTCGGCCAGTTGGGCGGCGATACGAGGTTGGCTCCAGGTGGTTATTAACGCTTCCTTGAGAGAGGGATCCTTTCCATCAGCTATGAAAGAGGCTGTGGTGAGGCCCTTTCCCAAGAAGCCTGCTTTGGACATGGTTGTGTTGAAAAATTTCGGTGTAGTTTCCAATATTCCTTTTTTAGGTAAGGTGGTGGAGAAGGTGGTGATGCTCCACTCCTCCAATCCTTGGATGAAACTGATTATCTGGACCCCTTTCAGTCTGGATTCAGGCCTGGGTACAGACTGAAATGATATTGGTTGCATTGATAGATGATCTATGGCAGCCCTGGGATGGAGGTCATTCCATTATCCTGGTGCTACTTTACCTCTCAGCGGCTTTTGATACCATTGACCATGGTATCCTGCTGCAGAGGCTCTGGGGGCTAGGAGTGGGATGCACCATGTTGCAGTGGTTCTCCTTCTACTTCTCAGGTCATGTGCAGTCAATGTTGGTAGGAGGGCAGAGGTAGAGCCCGAAGCCCCTGGTTTGCAGGGTGCTGCGGGGTTTGGTCCTCTTGCCACTCCTATTCAACATTTACATGAAGTTGCTGGGTGAGATCATCTGAGGGTTTGGAGTGAAGTATCATCAATGCACTGATGATATTCAATTATTCATCTCCACCCTGAACCAAACCAATTATGCCGTTGAAGTGATGGTCCAGTTGGAGTCTGTGAGGGTCTGGATGGGGACCAACAGACTCAAACTCAACCCAGACAAGATTAAGTGGCTTTGGGTTTTGTCTTCTTGGAATGTCCATGCTGTTCTACCTTTTACAATGGGGAGGGAGGTGTTGTCCCCCTCAGAGAGAGTACACAACTTGGGGGTCCTTCTGGACTCAGAGCTGAAATTGGAAGAACATTTAGCAGCTGTGGCCATAGGGACCTTTACTCAGGTTCACTTGGGCACCCCTTTCTGGACCAAAATGCACTGCTCACTGTCACTCATGCCGTCATCACCTCCTGGCTAGACTACTGCAACACACTCTACATGGTGCTGCCACTGAAAAGCATTTGAGAAGCTTTAGCTGGTCCAGAATGTGGCCATGTGAGTAGTTATGGGTGTGCCTCTCTACACCCATATCACACCACTCTTGAGTGAGCAACACTGGCTCCCAGTTAGCTTCTGGGTGCAATTCAAGGTGCTGGTTATGACCTTTAAAGCCCTACATGGTATAGAATTGGGTTATCTATGAGACCACCTTCTACCACCATTTGGCCTCCTCTGGATACTGTCAGCCAAACAATGCTGACTGGTGATCCCTTGGAGGAGGGCCTGGCTTTCTGGAATGAGCTTTCCCTGGGGATCCAGATTATTCCTGACCTGTTCACTTTCCGCCAAGCCCTTAAAACATGGCTCTTTCAGTGGGCTGAGTTGGGCCATACCTGAAGAATGTTTTAACAATTTATTAACTTTTTTATTAATTTAATGAATTTTAACATGTAATGAATTGTTTTTATATTGTCTTATTTTGTTGTGAGCCACCCGGAGTCTCTTGGGAATCAGGCGGCCAAAAATTTTCAATAAATAAATAAAATAAATAGATATTTATAATTGGAAAATGTTGATAAATTGTGCTTCAGAAAAGTTAATCCCTCATTAATTTCTTATTGAGGAAGACAATATCCAAGTCAAAATTCCTTGTTAAATATTTTGAATACTGACAACAACCAGAATAGGACTATGCTAGCAATCTGTGTTGAGTCTTTGAAAGAGAACCGGGTGTGTTTATAAACTCTTAGACCATTCTGAATTTTAAAAAGCCATAAATGAACAGTTTACACATTCAAGTGGTAAACAAGCTTATACTGAGCACTTAATGAAAAAGCACACTAGCTGAAGAAAGTGAGAAACAAATGTAACTTAATGTCAACAAAATCAAGCCTACATTGATCCAGGTAAAAGAAATTATACTTTTATGTACCTGCCCTTTTCTACATATGTTAGAGAAATCTGTTTTGACATATTGTATCTTGTCTAATGAAAATGTCCAAGTACTTTATATACAGCCATACACTAAATTCATTAGCATTAAATTGAAACTAGCAAATAAAATTCAGGAAAACCCATTTTGCTCTTAAAAAGTTCTATATTTAAGACATAAGGAAACTAGCATATGGCCAACATAAAAAGCATGTTTATTTGACCATTTCCTTTTTATGTTAAAAAAAAGCGATGTATTGTAGTTTGGGTCATTGTAATCTAGTTGTATATGAACCTAGGCCTACCTCATTCATTTAGTTTAAAAGTTTTTTTTTAAATGAATTCGTCCTCCTACCTAACTTATTAGGTTTCTCTTTTCCCCAAGGAGCCATATTACGGACAGTATTACCCATCCAATAATTGTGACATTCAAATTAGTTTACAACCCACCCCCATTTTTTTTTAATTTTGCATTCTCTGGGTTTCACTTTCTGTTTTCCCAGATAACAGATAAGCTCCAGACAAAAGCACGGGAAAAAAATGCAACCGACTGTTATTATTTGTCTAGCACTGTGTACATTTCCCTCCAAAGCCCGTTTGCTGCAAATGTTACACATGGCCACCAAACCGCGTGTGTGTGTGCGTGTGCGTGTGCGTGTGTGTGTGTGTGTGTGAGAGAGAGAGAGAGAGAGAGAGAGAGAGAGAGAGAGAGAGAGAGAGAGAGACCTCCTCCATCCACTTCCTCCTCTCTCGGACCACTTCTTTCCGACCATAAAATTGCTGCTCCTATGCAGCCATATCCCCAAAAGAAAGGAACTGCTCCGTTCAGCACACGGGGGGGGGGACCGGGGGGGACCAAGGGGGGGACACCTTCCAAGCCATCAACCTCCTGGCGGCATTTATACGGCGTGTAAACAACTTCACCACAGGGCTGTTTTTTGTTTGTCGTTCCTGCCTTCGCAGAGGAATAGGTCACCCGCCCCCCCCTCCGCCCCACGGCTGCTTCTCCGGGTAATTCAACGTTGTGCAAACCCGGAAAACAAGGCTTGAAAAGGCTGCACCGCCAGAAGGCTGACGAGCCGAAGCCGCGCGTGAGAAGAAGGAAGGCAGACAGGGGGAGGGCGCCCCGAGGGGCGAAAGGGCTTCATCCAAGACTTCGTTTGTACAGGCTGGGGGAGCCGGGAAGAGGGCACCCCGACTGGCTCTTGGGTCCCGGGGGAGGGAGGGGGGTGTTGGCGGAAAGAGTCCGCTGCTTGTCACTCTCGGGCCCGGGACGGGATAGGTGGCCGAAGCGCCCGGCGGCTCGCCTTCTCCTCCCAACGGCCGGACCTCCTCGGCGCTGCCCCGCTCGGCCGGGGCTTGCGGGGAGCAGCTCACTCACCAGATCCTTTGTGTTTTCCATCAGGCCCTCATGGGCAGGGGATGCCTCCGACCGTCCCCGCTCTCCACCCCCCGCCCGCCCCCTCGGCTCAGCCCCCTCCCCTTTCCGAGGGGCAGGGCCAGGGTGGAGGAAGGAGACCGCTCAGCCTTCCCACTTCTTCGGCGAGGGGAAACCCGGGCAGCGGCCGAAGGGGCAGCCCGCTCCGAAGCTCCAGAATATCAACAACATTAGCATAAACCAGGGCTGCGCGCCTGCGCAAGACGGCCCACCACCACGGCGCGCCCTCATTGGCTGCCCCGCTTGTTTTTGGGGCGTCCTTCCCTCGCAGGACGGCAACGGCGGCTTCCTCTACGATGCGGAAGTGGGTCGAGGGAAGGAAGCGGGGGAGTTCGGAGGCCGTTAAACCGCGCGCGGGGAGGAGGGACGACTCAGGAGCGGCGGTTGGCAGGCTCGAAATGCGCGGCCTGGTGGGCTTCCGCAACCCCAGAAGAAAGAGGCGTGGGTTGTCTGCTTTTCACTAAAATGATTTGTTTTATGGCCTTCCCCCCCCGTAACCTCAGAAGCAATGGCACAGCCCTTTGAATCTTTTGAGGGAAAGGAACAAAAAATGGGGGAGTCTAAATTTGGGGGGGGGATGGGTGTCACGTGAGAGGAGGGCGGAGCTCGGGCAGTCACGGGAGACGGCGTCTCAAAAGAGAAATTCATTCGGAAGCGTAAAGAGATGCGCAAGTCCTGCACTTCCGAGCCTAATTTTGAACGTTATTATGCACGGGAAGGAAGAAGCAGAATGGGGAAGAGTTGCCCAACTCCCTCAGTTCAAAAAAAAATTTTTTTTTTAAAAAAACCGGAAACGGCGCCCCGTCTGCAGGCAATGTTTGCATAAGCAGCGGGAGGGGAGAGGAAACTCATTAAAAAAAAGTTTCCGGTTCCTGCAAAAGGGAAGCGGGCCTTTCACGTCCGGTTCGCGTTCCCCGAAGGAGGAGAGAGCATGGAGGCGAAGGCTGGCGTTCATCCCGGCAAGATGCCGACTCGAAAAAGACCTCGGTTGGGAGAAGGTCGGCGCGAGGGGACCGTCGTTTCTGAAGAGGCCGCCCGCCGGGCTC
>JANHGC010005084.1:46240-58343 GCA_027560395.1 Boaedon fuliginosus | reverse complement strand
GGATAGCAATAGCACTCAGATGTTATACACTGCTTATCAGAGCTTCACAACACTCCCCAAGCAGTTAGAGAGTCAGCTTATTGCCCCCCAACAATCTGCGTCCTCATTTCACCGGCCTTAGAAAGGATGGAAGGCTGAGTCAACCTTGAGCCTGGGCTTTCAATGTGACAACCTGCTGAACAAGTCAGCAGAGACTACAGTGCTGCATTTAACCACTGTGCCACTGAGGCTCTTTAATACTTATATCTGGTACTTCAGCCATAATTTTTTATTTATTTATTTATTTATTTATTTATTTATTTATTTGGATTTATACCCCGCCTCATTTCTCCAGTCAATAAAATATTAATATAGGATATGCAGTACCATAGCTTTTCTCAACTTACCCTGGCCATGCTGAGAATTTTGGGAGTTACTGTCATCTGGAGGATACCTGGTTACAGAAATCTGATCTATATATATGATAACAGTATTCGTCATATTTTTATATAGTTTTAACAACCATATTGCCCTGGACATGTTCAAATCTATTAATATATATCATAAAGATACATAGAATAATGATAAAGGCAATGATAATATGGTTGTCATACACTACATGATTAAGCCACCTAAAATTGTTAAAAAAAATCCTTGAATAAGGTACAAAAATCATTCCCATAGTGTTGCCAAAATTTACCTGGGTGTGTCCAAATAGTTATCAGGAGTGAAGCTTGGAATCTTTACATTTTAAAAACATTACATGAATAAGTAGACAATTGTATGACTTACTATGTGGCTTTGTTTTCCCAGAATTGACATGACGCACCGGCATAGGAAAAACATGATGAAAAGTGATGCAGAAAATAAGCTTTCGAAAACAAAACTTCAGAGAAGATTTCAAGAAGAGTATGTTTTATTGGTAACAAGTTATTTTATATAATACTATGGGGATTTTATTTCCCCATTGGGGGAAGAGAGGCGGGATATAAATCAAATAAATAAAAAATAAATTTCAGTTACAATCTGAAATGTTTGTTTTGAATGTAAGAAGTAGCAACATTTTTTTTGTCTACTACACATGGTTTTCATACACATTTTCTTATAATCATGAACATGAAAATCAGTTGATAGGCATCATCATCATTTTAGCAATTGTCTATCCCTACACAATGAAGGGCTCTTGCATTCCTAATACAGGTAGTCCTCGACATATGACCACAACTGAGCCCCAATTTTTTGTTGTTAAGTGAGACATTAGTTAAGTGAGTTTTGCCCCATTTTACAACCTTTCTTGCCAGAGTTGTTAAATGAATCACTAAAGGTCTTAAGTTAGTAACCCGGTTGTTAAATGAATCTAACTTCCCCATGACTTTCTATGTCAGAAGGTCGCAAAAGGGATCACAATATCTTGGGACACAGCAAAAGTCATGAATATGAGCCAGTTGCCAAGCATCTGAATTTTGATTACATGATCATAGGAATGCTACAAAGGTTGCAACTGTGAAAAAAGATCATGTCACTTTTTAGTGCCATTGTAACTTTGAATGGTCACTAAATGGACTGTTGTAAGTTGAGGACTACCTGTAAAAGATTCAATGACACAGAGTCACATTTGTGGAATTCAGAATGCATACAGAATGTACTATACAAAAAAATAAGTTCCAAGTATGCTATCATTCAATAATTCTTCCATTACAGCAAGTGGCTGGGAGGCCAAGGAAAAAAATGGTCATCCTCCCCACCCATTTCTTGCCTTTTGTCCCTCATTTTATCTGCTGCTGATTTTCTTCATATTTTGCTAACTGTAGCATTTATGAATTTTTGACTTATCTAGACAACTTAAGCTGCTTTGTCTTTAATAATAATACTTTTTTACAGATTTCAAGGTGCTATGGGAACAACTCCTTCTTGGGCATTGAGAGGCACGAAGAACAAAACCAAAAGGAACACCAAACATGAAGGTAATTGAAGGTCATCATTGATCACCTGTATAAATAGAAGATGAAGTCTTGTGCAGACATACTGTGTGTGATATTTAAGCACAGATTAATAATTATTGACAAGGACTTCCTCTGCTTAAGGTGACACTGAGGATGAAGAGGATGATGATCTGTTGCACAAGACAGGCAATTTTGTGATCATGTCAGACTCTTTACCAAAAGGCATTTTACAGGTAAATAAAATTCCACTTCATTTTTATTTATGACTGCTTCTGGCAAGCTTATAAATGGGAAATGCTAAGTATGGGAGTATTGAAAATTTGTGGATGCTACCCTAATGCTTCTGATGGCCATTGATATATCTTAAATATGCTGTTAAGTTGAAGTATAATATAGTAACGTGGAACTTCAGTATTGAAGAAAAACTTTTTGCGTCATAACAGTTCATGGAAAGAGATAGTCTTACTGATCATATAAACCCCTTTGGATGCATTTTTATATCTTAAATATATTCATATTTAAAATAAATAATGTTTTAAATAAAACTGTTGAAATGAGTATGTTCTTTTGGAACAAAAGAATCCTGCTCAAAATACTGTACTGTTAATTTTCTGCCTTAAAAAATTGGAAATTCAGAAGTTCTTTGGTCCTTTCTTTGTCAGCCTAGCCTTTTGTTTATACTACTTGCACCCAACCTACAGAAATATTAATATAGGCTTATTAAAAAATAATAGATAATGAAACAACACTGAATCAAACTGTTAGTACATTGTTAGTACATCAAAAAGCAGGCAAATATTGTTTTTGAGTTTTTCAATTTGAAACACACAACACAGGATAGCCATACACAATCACAATGCTTAATGCACAATGTATTGTATAATCATAATACAGATATTCCTCGGGTTATAGCTATTTGTTTATTGACCATTTGAAGTTGCAGTGTCTCAGAGTCATGTGATCATCTTTTGTGACCTTCTGACAAGCAAAGTCAGTGGGAAAGCCAGATTCAATTAAAAAACATGTTATTAAACAAGTGTAGTGATTCACTCAACAGCTTGGTAAGGAAAGATGTAAGATGGGAGAAAATTCACTTAACAACTGTCTTGCTCAAGAAAAGAAATATTGGGTTCAATTATGGTTGTAAGTCAAAGACTATCTATATATGCTTTTGGATTTGGCAATCTGTTTTATAAAGAAGATATACAACATGCAGAATATACAAGAGCAAACTGACCTGTACATTCTAAAGCAATATAGTAGTCTTCAACTTAAAACCATTTGTTTAAGCACTGTACAGTGTTACAACACTGCTGAAAAAAGTGCTTACGACTGGTCTTCACATGAACATTCCAGGGTCCCCATGGTCACAAGATCAAAATTCAGGCACTTGGCAAAAGGCATGTATTAAAGTTGCAGGGTCCCAGGGTCCTTTTGTGACCTTCTCAGCTTCCAACAAGCAGTTAATGGGAGAAGCCAGATTTGCTTAATAACCACAAGAAAAACAGTACTAATATTGGATGTGACTCATGGCTACTTTGCTTAGAGACAAGTTTCAGTCCCAATTGTGGTCGTAAGTTGAGGGCTACCTTATTAAAATAGCCAGAAGCAAAAGTGAACCTTATTATCAGACAGAAAGCATTATCTTTATTTCTGAAAGTGCTTAACTGACTCATCCTTATCCATCTTCCTCCCTTTAGCTAACTAAAAACAACAGCAACTGGTATGGAACTTGCCCCGCTGGTTTAAGTCGCTTTCTATTGCAGACTTCCCAAATCTTCCTTATTTAGATTATTTTCTTTTACCTTCTCCTTTTTTGTGGAATTTGCAGTACAGGGAATAAGATAAGATTTTCTCCTGAGAATAAGACAGAATTCCAAACAATACATAATGGTGATTCCTATTCAGAACTTTTTAGAATGTGTATGGAGATTCTCAGTCATCCAGGTCATGGTTGTCCCAAAGGTGCTTTTTTAGGAGGCAACTGGACTTTCTATGAAGACATTTCACTTCTCATCCAAAAAGCTTCTTCAGCTCTGACTGGGGAATGGAAGGATTTATATTCCTTGCAGACAACTGGTCATTTGTTCATTAAGTTCAGAATGTTTTTCTTTCCCATTTTTCAGTAAGAATTAGAGTGAAGTTATTTATTGAAACATTTCATCCCTCCAAATGTTCTACCGTTTTTCTGTTTTTCTTATTGAATATTTATATATTTTTTTTAAATCTCACTTGCACCTTTAATTGACCTAATAGTAAGTTCACTGAAAAATATTCTATTCTCCCGTGGAAGGATACAATGGCCTCGGTGACAAGATGGGCTCCGCCCCTTTGCCAGGCAAAAACAGACCAAAAAGGAGGTGGAGCTTCCCATTAGGTTCCAGTCCTTAGTTGCCTCGCTTGAGGCATCTCTGAAGATTGGATTTTTTCAAAATCTCTCAAAGCCTATTCTAATCCCAATATAAATGTTCTACTTAGCTTTTCTATTTTTGTATGTTCTACATAGGTTTGCTGAGCTCTAAAAGCACTGTATATTCATATTCTGTCTTTTAGATGAAAAATTGTTTGCACGCCAATAATGAACGTATATCAGATGCCAAACTAACAACTGTTCAGTTTCATCCTACTGCTCAAGTTGTTTTGACAGCTGGGCATGATCGATCTATATCACTATTCCAGGTAAGAATTATATAGATTTTACTTTATCTTTGTCCATACAGCAACTGTTAAACTCAGCAGCTTGTTGTTTGCTATCACATCTGTGGGTCTGGGTTGAAAACAGTATGTGGGATAGAAGATTAAACCCAAAGACTACGTAGACGAGCAGGGCTTTCTCAGTATTTTCTCATAAGCAAAAGAATTATGTCAAAGCATCATCTGCCATAGTAAGTAATAGTAATTTCATACTTGTGGAAGGCTTTGAATTACACTCATTTATTTTGAGAGGACTGAATATATGAATTTTACAGAGCTTAATGGGCTTCTTAATTTGGAGATTAAAAGTTAGTTCATAAGAGCTAAGCATTATATATTGAATGAATACATCCTTAGTACACATAGGTACTGAGAGAACTGTGTTTCTTTTTTCTTTTAAGGTGGATGGTATCACAAATCCACAGATACAGAGCATTCACTTGGAAGACTTCCCAATTTACAAGGCACGTTTCAGTGCAGAAGGAGAACAGGTTATAGCTACTAGCATTCATAGCAAGCTATTTTATATATATGACATGATGGAAGGAAAAATTATTCCTATAAATCATATCAGAGGTAATTAATTTTCATTAAGATTCCTGAATATAATCTTATTTTTTTGTACCAAGAACCTTGTCAAAGGTTTATGACTAGGCAAACATTACTTGTTACCTTTGTCCCTTTATATCTGCTTGTATAACCTCAGCTAGATATTCAGATTGTGTTTGTATGGGTGTATGTATATAGATAGATGCATATGGATGTATATTTGTTGTAGATGTCCAAAATGCAAGTTGGATTCTCATTGTCTGTCTGAATCAAATTTTCATTTTTGGACATATACATCATATCACTTCTTGTACTTTCAGCTGCAGAACTTTCACTTTTACCTGAGAATATATCTCCCTAAAATCAAGGGGGATTGTATTGCTAAATTGAATAAAGATTTTGAAAACAAATTATGTATATGGAAGAACTACATCTTACATCTTGGTTTTGAATTAAAGGCTTAGAGGAGAAGATTGTCAAAAAATTTGAAGTATCTCCAGATGGAACATTCCTGCTGCTAAGTGGAACATCGGGTTATCTTCATTTGATTACAACGAAGGTAAAGTTTCTACTTAAATGTTTGCTTGGGATAACATAGTTCAAATGGCAATATGTTACTATTTAATTAATACTAAAATATATTTATATACTTGTTAATCCATACAATGTTTTATTATAAATTTGCTGAATCCAATCCATTATTATTGTAGCTCTTTAATTTTATCTTCTATACCTTGTATTATTATAAGAGTTTTCATTAAATAAATTATATGAATAAATGAATAAATATTTCAAAGGGGAAAAAAGCAAGCTAAAGATGGCATCAGATAGGAAACTAGGGTAACAATAACAAACAAAAACACCAAAGGAAATGATGTAGTCTTTTATGTTGGGGTACCTGTCATTTCTCCCAAGATAGAATAATTTTGTAAGATTTAATCTGCTTTGCTTAATATAATGCCTATTCTCACCATTATTTATATATCCATCTTAGACGAAAGAATTTGTTGGAAGCATGAAAATAAATGGAAGGGCTATTGCATCATCATTCTCTGCAGATGGCAGCAGAATCTACACACATTCTGGTAATGTTTTCAGACTTGATGACATGCAGAATTGCTGACTGCAGGTTTAGTATTTGTAATTTGGTGAAATAAATATTCTTAGTTCAACTTCTGTTGTTGGTGTTGTATTAATTTTACCCATTTCAAAACCACAGATAAATGATCATTAAAACATAAAATAGTACAATAATATTTGGTCTAGTGTACTGCCCCGGGGCAGAAAATAGAAAATCATGACCTCAACTCCCCACCTTAGGCATGAAAACTGGCTGGGTGACTTTGGGCCAATCGCTTTCAATCCAACTCACCTCACAGGATGGTTGTTGTGGGGAAAATAGAAGGAGAAAAGACCATTAGATATATTCACTGCTTTGAGATGTTTATAAAAAATAATAAAGCTGGGACATAAAATAATTTTTTTAACTTAATACAGCTTCCCAATAGCAAAGAAAAAAAATCATTTTGTATACGTTTAGTTTGCTCTCTATAGTTTACATTCCATATCTTCTATTAAAAATAACACAATAACAATTTGAATAATTGTCAAAGGTTTATGATCTAATCACTTCTTTGTTTTCTAAATTAGGCATGTGATGTTTAAATTCTTATAAACAGTGTTTTCAATAACCTGTACTTACTTATCAGATGAGGGTGAAGTCTTCATATGGGATGTGAAAAGCAGGCGGTGTCTGAACAAGTTTACTGATGAAGGTTGTCTCCATGGTACTTCTATTGCAGTCTGTAAAAACAGCCAATATATTGCATGTGGGTAAGTAAGCAAAAGGAAAGCCAAATACTGTATTCTTAAACATTGAGCACCGATATGCACAATGAGAGAGATTGAATTACATACACATTAAACCATGGCTTGCTAACCATGATTTACAAGCAAAATGTCTGCATGTACACGAGGCATTATCTTTGCAATATATGATCAAGATTAGATTTGTGGAAGTATTTCAGTGCCAACTCTGGATTAGTCCACTCTATATAAAGAAATCTTCAGTTGGAGGCAATTTCTTGGACTATTGAAATCATTCAGAGGGATGACTCACAAAATGCCCTCCAAGGTTGCTGATAAAAGCAATCTGTCATCTTTAAAAAATCATTACGACTGCTTCAGAGATCAAGGACATCACGGGCAGTGTTGCCTGTTCCATTTCCACACATTCAACTTTTTCCTTTAAAAATTAAGGGCTCCCAAACATGAAGCTACACTACTGATCAAACGTAATCATGGAGGTAGTCAGCCAGCACATCTTATCCACATCTTGAGTCAGACCAGCCAAAATCTGTGGGGTTTCTGAATAGATGAGATGTCTCATAATTTAACGATACTTGTAATAATTCTGATATCCTTTAAGTCAAATCTGAATGTTTTCAAATGTTCCTTTTTCCCAGAAGAAAATGATCCTCTCATTTATGTGGAATAATTGGAAATAACTTTTTGGGTTTATTTGAGTATGTGCTGACCTGTTTCTAAGTCACCAATATTTTTCTTTCTAGTTCTAATTCTGGAGTTGTGAATGTGTATGCCCATGATAATTGTATCAGAGAAACACATCCTAAGCCTCTTAAGGCTATAATGAACCTAGTCACACCTGCTACGTCGTTAGTATTCAACCCAACCACTGAAATACTAGCAATGGCTTCTAATACAAGTGATGATGCATTGAAACTGGTAAGTACATTTTTATTAATGTTGTGCTGAAACTTTCATTTCCTCCTTTTTGCACATATTTGCATGGAAGAGTGCAAACCAAAATAAAAAGTGAAAGAGAATTTCAAGCAACAGAATTTTGACAGAAATGTTCAAGGGCAATGAGATTGTATTTTACTATACTGCAGAACCCTTTATTTACACAGAACACTTATGTAACCTTACAACTATGTTGTGATTACTTAAGGTATTTTAAGTGTTGAAAAGAGAATTTAAATATCTATAATTAACACCTCCCTTGCCTCCTTTATGAAAATTTTCTTCAGAATTGTTCCACCCTTTGCAGAAGAAACAATATTTATTTTGTAAAGATTACAAATATCAGCATAAAGCATCTATTCAGAGGAAGATTAATTCAGTGATTCTTTCATAATAAAATAATACTGAAAGCCAATCATCTGGTTCTCGTTTTTTTTTTTTAAGATAGGCAGTTTTAGTACTTGCAATTGTTACTTGAGAAAAAGATCTGGCTGAAACTTTATATATTAGTCAAAAATCTCAAGACTTAATTGGCTCTTCCTGAATAAAATATTAGCTGTTTTATTGCTGCATCAAAATTAAGTATCTTCTAATAAATGAAGAAGTCTACCTAATGGAGAATGTGAATAAGTTTAAAACATCATCCATAGTTTGCCTTCATTATTTTTAACAATTATATTCCTTTTTTTATAGGTACATATTCCTTCATTTACAGTATTCTCAAATTTTCCTGTGTTCAGGAGAAAGTTGTTATATTTAGCTTACTGTATGGATTTCTCGCCAAGAAGTGGATATTTTTCCATAGCGAACAACAAAGGCAAAGCTTTATTGTATAGGTATGTAATAAATAATTGATTATTAGTATAACCTCTCGCATACTTTTGATAGTGCTTTTCATTATAATCATAATAAAAATATTTTAATATACTATGGGAATGTTAGGAAGAACAATTAACCCTGAGTCTGCTTCACTCAATATTTGGCACGTTTAAGTACTAAATGTTAAAGCAAGTATTAAAACAAACTAAAATTTAATGGAAAAAATCAAAATGAATAGCATTTCTGATGGATGATAAGCATGTCTATTATATTAGATTTAAGTCTAATAAAATCAGTATACCAACTCTTTAAGTAATATAATCATAAAATATATTTGATTAGAAGTCACTTGCAGAAAAACCATATCGAATGATATGTGGCATGGGTAGATGATAACAGTTCTAAAGCTCTAATGTTAATTCTGTTAACTTTTGCAGGTTGAAACACTACACTGATTTCTAAAATGATTACTTTAAAATTAGGTAAGAATTAAATTAAGTAGGAGGCTTGAATTGTTGCAAACATTGGAAAGGGTTTATTTAATCCTTGGAAAAATTTTATTTATATATACCAAAAATGCAGGATATGAGAAATTGTACAAAAAGCACAACAGAGGTTCA
Source organism: Boaedon fuliginosus (assembly GCA_027560395.1). Taxonomy (NCBI): domain Eukaryota; kingdom Metazoa; phylum Chordata; class Lepidosauria; order Squamata; family Lamprophiidae; genus Boaedon; species Boaedon fuliginosus. Next base: position 48,976 of record JANHGC010005084.1, on the reverse strand, counting down.
AGAATATCAAATTTGAAATAGTTTATATAATTAAGAATTTAAATAATAAAATAACAATGTGAGTTACCATTCCTTTTTTCCCTTTTATTCTTGGTAGGGGTTTTTTTTGTCATGAGGATAAATATCTTTAAGGCAACAGAAATAAACAATCAATCATATTCCTATAGTCCTATAACTATCCTTCAAGCTGAATTTGATTCTCCAGAGACATTTAGTTTTCTTGAAAATAACATGGGTGTGTCTTGCTATTCCCTCCAATGGGATTTTTTTTTTAATTTCTCAATATCCCTTACAAGCCTGGAATCCTGTTGTTTTTGCCATCCAGGTATGCTTAGCTTTTCACTATTGGCCAATTAAATGTTGCCATCTAGCTTTATAGAATTAAATAATTAACAGAGATGCCATTGGTATTGAATATTTTGCAGAAGGAATGTTCACAGCTACCAACTAGTTTGAGATGGCTCAGTCTCAATCATTACTTCACCAAATGTATTGATATCATCATTAAAACTATTGCAACATCTGAAGAGTGACATACATCAATTTAATAGCAAGGTTATTTACCATTGTTATTCATGATCTTAGGTTGAGTTTGACATTCTTTTAGAATTAGAATTCTGAGGGATGATTAGGGATAAGAGATTTAATGGTCTAAAATTTCTTTTAAGTAATCACAATCTGTGCTTTTGGGTGAAACTTTTTGAGGAAAACAGAAAATAACACCCCACAATTTCTCATAGTGAATCCTGTTACTGGTTTATCATCCATGTTTCCTCACATATATAAATACAGCATAAGAAATTAATTCTTCATTGTTATCTCAGAACTTTGGATAACTAAAGAACAACTTGGGTTAGTTCAATGGAATTTAATATGAAAAATAGTTCTGGTTGAAATATTGTACAAAAACCCAGATCTTTGAAATGGGAAACAATGAAGGATAAAATTACTTAAATGTGGTCACCAGTTATATTAACAACACTTTGCCTAATGAACCATCTTCAGCTGTACAAATGTTATTTTGGGGAAAAACAATTGAATATGTTTAAATGTATGTATTTGTCTTTAAAATCACATCTGTGTTCCTATGTCTGTGTGTCCTATTTTTCTCTAATCATGTTTGTTTTTCTTACTGGTTTGTTTTTTTTAATTAAACACATTAATTAAAATTAAAAACTATGTTTCCTTACTTATCAGTGAATGTTATTAGGACAAGTTCCATTGCAGATTAAAAGCTCTTTAATTCCCCAGAGTGTTTAATCAGTGTAAGATTAGTTAGAGTTATCATAAACTATTCCTTTATACTGGAATCATACATGTATGATTGGCAGATGAGTCTCCTGAAACAAAACAATCCCTGTATTGCAAATAATACCATAAGCATCTTCTAATAAATTAAATTGTTGTGAAGATGTGCAAATTAGTGTGGCTCTGCCAAGTATTTTATGAACTTAAACTTAAACAAAATGAGAGTTAAATATCTGTGAATTTAGCTTGTTAGGATTTCTCTTCTAAGTTATAGAATTTCATTGCACAGCTTAATGTATTAATTTTCTTAATTTTAGAATGTTGATTTTTCTATAACCATTACAAAAGGTGAAATATATACTTGTTCAGTTAATATATTAACTTATTTAATTATTTAATGTCTTGCTGATTCAATAAACCTAGGCAATGAAACTTTCTGTGGAGTGCAAACTAATAAAAATGGCTTGACTTTCTTCATTTTTTTCTTTTATACAGATCGTGCAACTTGTGGTTCTAAGAAAATAGATTTGATTTTATTGTCTTTTTAAAAAAACAAGTATTTCATCAATAAATTTTTTATAATTTACAAACTAGCTTCCATTTCTTTACATTATATTATCAATATATTAAAAAAATAGGTGAAAATAAGAAATTCTACCCATACTGGGCAATGACAAGGGTGTACATGGTAGAAGTGAATTGATAAAAAGTCCCAAAGGTGCTTTTTTTTTCAAGAGGGAACTGCTCTTTGTGGTTTTTCTTTGAAAAAAGAGTAAATTCAATCCTGCTTTTGGGCATATAGAATATTCAGCATGCTTTACAACTGGACATGCTTTATATTTATTATATTTTTATCCCACTTTTGTTAACTTTATATAAATAAGTCAAAGTGGCAAATATACATACATCCTCTTCCTATTTTTTTTCCACAAAAGCAGCCACTTCGTGAGATGGATTGACAGAATGACTGGCCCAGTCACCCAGCCAGTTTTCATGTCTAAGGCAGGATTGGAACTCAGTTGGTTTTTAGAGCAGAACTTTAACCACATCAAATTGGCTCTCTTGTTTGCTTGATTTTCAGGTAAATATTTAAATGTATTTAAATAATAGAAATTTAAAAAAATACTGGAGCTTACCATTCTTATTAAAAATAAATGGATAGAAATTCAGAATAAATACCGTAATTTTTTGGAGTGTAAGACGCTCCAAAGAAGATGCACCTAACTTTTGGGAAGGAAAACAAGGGGGGCGGGGGGAGGGGAAATCTGCTGCTGCCTCCCAGCAATTTGCCAATTTGCAAGAACAAATTTGCCAGAGCCCATTTAATTCATAAATGTAATACTTCTGGATATGGATTTGCTTTGTTTAAAAGTCAAATATGATATCAAACATCATATTTTTATACTCTACCAATTTCTTCTAGATATTTGTCTTAAGATATTGAGAAAACACCTAGGAATTAGTTTAAAAAATCGTGATTACTTAACG
>JANHGC010005084.1:33102-46140 GCA_027560395.1 Boaedon fuliginosus | reverse complement strand
CAATAGGATGACTCTGTAACTGCTTGGGGAGTGTTGTAAAGCTCTGATAAGCAGTGTATAACATCTGAGTGCTATTGATATCTATGTTGTAAACCGCCCAGAGTCCTTCAGGAATTGGGCGGTAAAAAAATGTAATAAATAAAATAAATAAATAAATAAATAACTTCTATTGTTTCTCTCTTCTCACTTCGTTAGTAAACTTTTGGCAGAAAATGTTTTTGAAATTTTATCGCAATATTTTAGTACCTTTGCTAATTTAAAGAAAAAAATGACCTAACATTTAGAAATCTTAAATATATAAAAGCTAAAGCCTACATGGTAAATCAAAATTATTATATTTGACAAGCATAAAATGCAAAACTTTTAAGGCACCACACTAACTTATAAAATAATTAGCATCTAAAACCTGGGCTCTATATCGCAGTGATCTTTTTGATGTGAACTCTTGACTGCAGAGTTTGAAATGCACCGCCAGCACTTAGGCTTTTACGGAAGAATCCTTGTATGGGGCGAGATATCCTCCCAAAACCCATCATCCCCACTTTTGTACTTTCCGGATACTCTGGATTTCAATTCCCCCACGTTTATTTTCTGTCTGGAAATCGTGGAGCTGAAGTCAGAAGCCATGGGAGCAGCAACAGGTTGGAAGGAGGACTGCTCAAGAACCAGAAGGGAAAGTCCAGCTCTGCGCCATTCTGCGGCTCGAGCGCGGACACCTCAAGGAAGAAACTGCAGGCTCGGTGGCTGCCCGGCCTCTTTCGCCGGGCCGGGCGGGGGGGAAGGCTCGCTCGGAGCGGTCATCTGCAAGATGCCACCGTCAGTCTCCCCTCCCGCAAGAGCCCCTCGTCATCGGACGGAATCCATGAGCGAAAGGCAGGCCCGGATGTTCCAGCCGCCGAGGTTGTCATGGAGACGCGGCGTCGCTAAGCCTCACAATCCTACAAGCCCGCCCCTTCTTTCCTGTTCTCAACCGGCTTTTCAATCAGAGGGATGCTCCGGCCGTCCTTAGGCTCCACCCATTGTTGCCAAGGAAGTGAGGTCACATAAGATGGCGGCTCGGTCCTACCTGCGCTAAGCGGGAGGGGGTATCCGGGGCTCGGGGGAAAAGAAAATCGGCGTCCATCCTTCCCACCCGGGCTGCGCTGCCGCCCCCGAACACCTCGGGCGTCGAGAGACGGCACGAAAGGCCGCGATGGTCGCTGGTGCTTCCCTGCTCTGAGTCAGGGTCCTTACAACCAGGGTTGGGTCCAATCGAGACGCCTCGATGGAGTTGAGAGTCGGGAACCGGTACCGGCTTGGCCGAAAGATCGGGAGCGGCTCGTTCGGGGACATTTACCTCGGTGAGGAGGCGCGCACGCTGTCAAGATCCCAACGGTTTTCGGGAACTCGAGGGGTGTCGGAGGTGGGAGGGGGGGAGAGGCTCCGTCGGGAAACGGCTCCGGTGCGAGGAAAGAGTGGGGGGTTTGCTGGGGCCTTCCGTCCGGGGCTGCCCTACTGGATTGGCTCTGCCCGGCGGGGTGGCAGAGGAACAGAGCCGCATCGAGTAGGGAAACGGAGGAGAAGCGAGCCTTCCCCCCCCCCCGATTCCGTCTCAGCGGGTCCCCCCAAAACCCTCTTTTACTCGAAAGTAAGGATCACCGATCCCGGTGCCCTTTTCCTCGAAGCCCAACGCGATTCGGACCCTTCCCCTTCGATCTGTGTATCCTTTTCCTCTTAATTCGTAGCAGCTAGGAGGAGAAACGGCAACAGAGTTGGGAGTCGCGTCCGGCAACTTCCTTTCTGACCTTGGGCAAGCCGCGCTCTGCCCTGCTTCTCCCCCATTTCCCTCTTCCTGGTTGCGATCGGGGGAGGGGAGTGGGGGGGGGCAGATGGAAACCAAACTTGCGGGTTGAAGGCTACGGGGCTTCTGACGGCCACGGTGTGAGAACTGGGAGAATGCCCAGGTCTGTTCTGACCAACGGGGTGACAAAATCTTAGGCTGCTCCTCTGTTTGCTCGGAGGCCTTCAATATTCCAGAAAGTTTCGGGTATTTTGCAAACTAGCTTCTTTGCAGAGTCAAAGTAAACGCTGGAAGAAATTTAGCTGGTTATTGCTAACTAGTTTTTAATAACGAAGGTAATTGTGAACCTGAGGCCTGGGACATGACATCTTAGGTGATGAATTTTTAATAGATCCAGAAAGGATGATGTGGGTTTTTCTGTTGCGTTTTATACGTTGTAAGCTCTTCTGGGTGTCTCCTTTCAAATTGATACGTTTTATTGCAAAGGTAAGCCAGAAATACTGTTGACTGACACCGATTGTGGTAAACAGCTCAGAATTCAGTCATACCACGGTTTATGACTACATTCATTGCAATATACCTTTGAATTGATATAATGGGATTGCTCATACTGCTGCTGTATAAACATGTCAAAATCTGAGCTGCTTCATTTAAAATTCTTTATGGGTCCATCTTTAAGGTCCTAATATTTTTGGTGACAACATAGCCCAGTGCTTTATATCAGTGACATCCACAGTGAGATGACAACACATCCACGCAATGACATAATCATATGAATGCTGTGATTATTTGTTTCTATCTGAATGTCTGACACAAGTATGTAAGTCAAGGTATTTTCATGATTATGTCATATATTTGTTTTCTCTCCTTGTGGATACCCATAGTTTGTTAAAATGAATGAATAGCATTAAATAATGGACATTCAGCTTTCTTTTTTTAGCTGTTAGAGATGGAAGACATGAAAATCAATGCCAGTTTGAATAATTGCCATATACAGTATATTGTACCATTATGTACTGAAGATTAATGGTGAATGATGTGCAAATGCAGCTTTCTGAGATCTTCCCATTTTATTTAACTTGGAAAGGAACATGTACACAAGAAAGCTTAATATGGTTTCCCTTCTACATGACATAGAATCTTTAGTTATTTCAGTGTCATAAGGTAGTAATTCTGAAGCTATTTAGAAAACTCTGCACCCAGCACAAGGAAGACCTATAATTCTCTTGCAGCTCCACCTATAATTAAAGTTGTTGTACAAGTTTTAAAACTTCATATATGTATCTTGTTTCTAATACCCTGGCCCATTAAACTATCAGACAGCAAGCAGATGTTTACCTCATGTGAGGGACAGCTACATATTTTCCTTTTGAGAATGCTATAAAAGAAAAGCAGAGGGTTTTAGTTTATGTAGAAAATAGGTGTAGCAAAACTTAAAGAAGCTGTTGGTATTTCATTTATATTTTTGTATTTCAGCTATGCATATGATCAGAATGTTTTTGAATATTGACATTTTTGAAGCTACAGAGAATAGTGTAATATGTGATATTTTAAAATGTTTTTAAAAGATTTAAATGTTTAGTTGAAATTAGAAAGGGCGGGTTGTCACTTCTTAGTATTTGAAGATACTTTCACTTAATAGCAAAGTGTTTGATGTCAATGTACTTTGGTGTGTGGTAATTGTGGTTTAGTTCAGTTTGAATGTACTGTAAAATTGTTGAATTGCCCACTTCAAAACTTTAGAGCTAGGAGGTATGTTACTTCAGTGAAATAACATACTTTTTGTAAAGTGAATTTCCTTTGTTCTTTTTGTACCACTTTATATGGTATCTCAAAAGTTAACAGTACATTCTGAGAGCCAACTTGATGCATCAGGCTAGAAACTGGGAGACCATGAGTTCTAGTCAGGCACAAAGTCAGTTGGGTGATCTTGGGCCAGTCACTTTTTCTCAGCCCTAGAAAGGAGGCAATGGCAAACTTTCAAAAAACCTTTCAAGAAAACGGCAGCGATTTATCCAGGCATTTGCCAGAAGTGTAAAAAAAATCTGATTAGCTCACACACAAAATAGTACATTCTACATGAATAAAATTATCTTAAATGACTTGGAAGTTTAAAGTAAATAGTTATTGCATCAATGTAAGATATCCCATTTTATTTATATTTTGTTTATCAGATTTATACAGTTGCCCATATCACAAGAAGTGAACAGCGTACAACGATCAAATAAAAATAATTATGTAAATACTACCATTATAAAAATAGAAAGCAATCATTATTAAATATTAAAACAAACACAGACATGCAGAGAGTGAATATCGGAGCCATCATAAAATGTTACTGGATTCCTGCGACCACAAGTCTAGTGACATAACCAGGTCTTGAGGGGTTTCTGGAATATTAGAGGGGTGAAGCTAACCTGACTTCAGGGGGGAAATAGGTTACATAAGGCAGGTATCACAGTACAGAATTCCAATCTCCTGGGATCCACTAAACGTAAGTCCCTAGCAGATGTTATTCACAGCATGCCTTCTCTACCAGATCTAATGGGAGAGGCTGATGTAATTGGGGATAACCTGTCTCATGGTTCAATTTTAGGAAGCTTTTGAATCTTCTTTTAATATTCACATATGTCATTTAGGTTTATATAATGTATATAACAGCGTGCTGGAGAATGGGTCTCAAATGTGGCGGACACTGGTGTTCTGAGAGGCTCAAAACATTGGAGTTTTCTAGAGTTTTCTCCCTCTGGAGGGACAAAGATGATAGTGTTAGCTAAAATGCTAGGTAATGCCGGTGTTCTAAGCTTTCTAGACTGGTGGTGTTGCCAGCGTTTTTGCTAGATTTGAGGTCCATTCCTTCCAGTGCCTCAAGTGTGCTGGAAGTAAAAAGGGAAAGGAGTCCCTGCGAATTTTACTCCGCTAGTCATTGCTGACTCTAGGGGACAGTGCTCATCTCTGTTTCAAGGCCATTGAGCCATGCTGTCCGAAAACATTTCCATAGTCATGTGGCCAACATGACATCACAGAGGGTTGTTATCTTCCCAACGAAGTGGCTTCTATTTATCAACTCGCATTTGGATACTTTCAAACTACTAGGTTGGCAGGAGCTGCGGTGAGAACAGGAGCTCAATCCATTGTGTCGTGTTCAGGTCTCGAACCACACCCTTCCATGCTGGAGGAAAAGACTTCAATTCTGGCAACAGCACTAACAAATACTATTCTCATAATCATTCTCCCCAGTGGGACGTGCTCTCCCTGGCACTCCACTTAATGATCAGTATGGACACTTAATGACTGCAGCTTTGAGAGCTGGGTTTGCAGTTGTTGAGCAAAGCACTCTGCTAGTGTCACACTTAACAATAGATTTGTGCAATGACTCAAGATTCCAAACCCAGTTGTGGTCATAAGTGGAGAACCACCTATATATAGGACCACCTGTATATAATAAAAATAAAAAAATATAGTAGTAGGAATCTGATTCACACTCTCCACTCAAGCCTGGGTTTCCATTCCTGACCCCTGATTTAGATGAAGCTTACCTAAATTTGTTATCAAGTAATTGTATATTTAGATTTCAGTTTGTTTTTTCTTTACTTTTTCTTACTACATTAACCAGATTACAAAGAAATAATAATGCTACATGCCTATGCACTTGAGATTTATATATTCCATTTATTTATTTGCCAGCAGAGTCCCAACAACTCTGGGCAGTTTAGAAAAATGTTAAAGAAAAACATATAAAACTAGAAAACAGCATTAAAAAAAAACAAAAAAGGAAATTTTAATTATTTAATTAAGATGGGAACAAAGAAAGGGGGCTTTGTTCACCCTTGCCAAAGGCCTGGGCAAAGAGCCAGCTCTTCAGGACCCTTCAAAACATGTAAAGTGGGAGCCATTCCATGGTGGTGGTGGGGACTTCATTCCACAGGGTAGAGACTGCTACAGAGAAGGACACCTCTGGGATCCTGATAGATAGCATTGTTTAATTGAAAGAAACAAGAACCCCCTGCCAGATTGGATCAGGCAGGCATATACTATCAGAGACATAGTTTGAATGGGAACTCAAGACTTTGTAATGTGTGACAAAATTGGTTCCTGAAATGAAAAAAAAAGTCAATTCCCATGATCCTGCCTATTGGAAAAATAACAATACTTTGTTTCTACATCCATCTATAATAAGACTCATTGTATATACACATTTTACTAGCCCTGAAGAATATTCTGAACTTCTTGTCGATATTTTTCTGATATAATAGCTTCAGATTTCCAACAATTTATATCACTGTCTCAGAAAAATAAATACTCTGGCCAGGATATAGTCATGAAACTAATTGTATGTATCCAAGATGGCTTTCAACTTGTTTCTGACAATTTTTTGTATAATATGGTCAGCTTCTTTTGAAGCTGGAGAGAATTTTAGAATTACAATAGTCCTCAGGTTATGGTGGCAGTTTGGATGCCCCAGGCGAACAGGCTGGTAGGCAAGAAATACAAGTAGACATATGTTATGGCGGGAATGCCTTGGGTAGTTGCTACAGAGGATGAATGGGTGGCTACAAAATGGAGTTCAGGTGGACAGATGCTGTGGGCAGGATGCTTTAGAGCAGTGATGGTAAACCTTTTTGAGGTTGCGTGCCAAAGTGCAACGCACACACGACTCCCCCTGCGCATGCACATGCTCCTCCCACGCATGTGTGTGCGACCCCCCCCCCGGGGGTGTTTCTAGGACCTGAAAACAGCTGAGGCGCGGCAGAACCAAAAAACAGGTGAGTTTCAAACACCAGAACCGGTTGTGAAATTTAACAGTAGTGCCAATCAGCTGTTTTTTGGCTCTGCCATGCCTCAGCTGTTTTTTGGGCCTAGAAACAGATCCCTGGGGGGGGAGTGCACGCATATGCACACATGGATGGGGGGAGTGCGCACATGCTCAGTGGGGCTAAGCTGAGCACAGGTGCCATAGGTTCGCCATTGTGGCTTTAGAGCATGGATTGGCAAGTGCCGCAGATTGGTGCTATGGAGTGTGGGCAGGTGAAAAAATGACAGGAGAAGGAACAATTTGCAACCTCCTACCAGCTTGCCCATTGATTTTGATTGGAGGAAGCCTTGAGGGGGAAGGCTCACCACAAATGGCAATCATGTGACTGCAGGATACTGTGGCCATCATAATTGACAGCTAGTTGCCAACCGTTTGAATCGTGCTCATGTGGATGCTGTGACAGCTGCAACCTCACAGACTTTTTTTAATCTCTTGTTCAGTGATGTCATAACTCAGGGGTCTTCAGACTTTGCTCTTTTAAGACTTAACACCCAGAATTCCTAACTGACATGACTACGGGAGGAATTCTGGGAGTTGATGTCTAAAAGAGACAAGTTTGAAGGCCCCTGTCATAACTGAATGGTGGTTATAATCTAAAGCCTACTGCAGTTTATTGAGATCACATAGGAATCATGAACAAAATCTACAGTTATTTTATTTGGCTAATATGAATTCACAAAACGTGTTGGATACATGCAAAGTTTAGTTAAACTTGGTGTCCACTGATTTTAATGAGAAAAAATAATGGCATGATTACTTAGCTCATAGTGAAATTGTGAGGGATTTTGAGTGCCTTCGTCCCATACAGTCTACCATTTTGTAATGCATTTTAAAAGCTTTTTCTTCACACATTTCAAGCTTTTAGGTAATAGGATTTTAATCTACAGTTTTGTCTATTCTGGATATCACATTAATTTTTGTTATCTTATTTCTTCTAATGGAAGAAGATAGCCCCTTCATTTCAAGTGAGTTAGTTCTAAAAATAAAACTACTGTAACATTTTCAACATACATTAGTGACTTAAGGTGTTATATGAACCTACCCAGTTGTTACTTTAGCATGATATGCAAATGCAATCATTAGATACAGAACAACAGAAAATAAAATCTTGTCTGTATTTCATTTATTTTAGGCAATCGAACAAAAATAAAAACCATAAAAGTCAAAACATGGATAATATTACTGCAAATATGGATAATATACTGCAAACTTGGATATCACACAGTAACAGGCAGAATGAAATTGAGATAGTTAATATACTGCAAAAATATTTTCTTTTCCCTTTACAGAAGTTTGACCACTTTTATTACATCATTAGAATATTCTGATCAACAGAGGTCCAGTATGAAATTAACATGCAGAACGTGATAACAGCTATTATTGGGGCAGTAATCTTCTGGCTCTTCAGCATTTAAATCTACAAAACAGGAAATGTGTTTAGCTGTGTTTCTCTATTGGTTGTTGTAAGAATAAACTTGTAAAAACTAAAGGAAGTCTTGCATATCTCCCATAGAGCATCCTGAAAGTTGTTCATTGAATCAGACCAGAGGGAAAACTAATTTGCATTCAGCTAGATTGATATTTCAACTAACTGAAAAGAATATTCATGGGAAATGTCTATGGAATTGTGTAACAAGTTGTACAAGCCATAACACTTTAGGTGCAATTTCATTTGAATTTGATTCACTCTAGGAAATATTACAACAGTTGAAGCTGTCTGCACATATGGCACATTCATTACTATTGTATTCATTTATTTTTTGCTTTCATACTGTACTAGGCAAACTGTGACCCACTGGGTCATCCTTCAAGACAAAGTAGTACAATATGGTGTGACCAGACAAAATAATAAATTTTAGGCTGAACATATTTCCAATACTGCCCAAATCAGTAGTCATCTAAGAAGAATATATATCCTAAATAGAATGATTATTGAAGTGGCAAATAAATTTCCATAGTAGGATGATGTTTACTTACCTAAATAAACAGAATGACCACAGGTGAGGGGAAGTGAGAATTGGAGCGACTTCTGACTTCTTAGCTGTTCCCTGTTGAGTTTGTCTGTGGGAAGTTGGCAGATCACATAACTACAGAGACACTGTTGCAGCCACAACTTTGTGAATGAAACCTTTGTGAACATCCTGGTCCTGGAAATTTCAATTCCACAGGAGTTATGGGTCCTAGTTTTTTTACACATTTTTTTAAGTTAGCAGAGGTTAGGTGCTTTGATTCAAAAATTGCTTGTACCATTTTGGCTAACTTGAGGGTACAAATAGATAGACAGATAAAGACAATGAGAATTTTAGTAGGGTATAGTTGGATTCTCATTGTATCAATTCTGCAAGTCCTACAGGGGATGCGGCATTGGCAGTGGCCTGATGCTGGATTTTAGACTAAATAAATTATGAATCAGATGCCTAATAGCAAAGCTTGGTCAAAGCTTGTCAAAGTATTGAATTATAACATTGAGGGTTTTTTTTTTTAAGGTACTGACATAGCTGCTGGAGAAGAGGTTGCCATCAAATTGGAATGTGTCAAAACCAAACATCCTCAACTCCACATAGAGAGCAAAATTTACAAAATGATGCAAGGTGGAGGTAAGTATTCCCCCTCCCCCCAATCCTACAGGCACAAATATTTCACCTCTTGACATCTTTCAAATTGATAAAAGGGTGGTGCTTACATGAAGAGTGCTATTTATGTGTGTGTCTTCATTACCCATACCACATGAGTATTTTCTACCTTTGTATTTTCCCAACATTTCATAAATTGTTATTAATAAGGAATGATATTGTTTAAGCATACATATAAAGTCAAAATTAAAAAAATCGAAGTCATTATGACACTGGCTTGCTTTGCTTTGTGCTAGTAGTCACTGATTTATTTTTTTAAAGCTGCGACGGGGCAGAAATCTTCATGACAGGTTGAAGATAGGAGAAATAGAGAGTCAGAATCTGTTTCTTTCCACTGTTGAACTATTCAGTTAAAATAAGCATCCATGAGGCTGTATGTTGCCTGCTACAAGTTTTCACATATTCTGTATCCCGATAAATAACATCTTGAAGAACACGATACAAAAAGACTAAATAAAATACCTAAATATTTTGGCACAAATAATAACATCCATTTTTTTTCTTATGTTTCAGTTTGACAGATTAAATTTTTATATGATTTGGCCAGCAAAGAACAGTGATAAAGCTTTTGCCCTCTTTTAATTTTTTACTTCCTACTTGAACGTGCTTTGAGGAAAGGATCGTGTATTGTGAATGTAGGGTATTGGTAATTTCCAGAAAAGAAAAATAATGTTATAAATTAAAGTAAATGTGAAGGTATCACGTTGATTTTCACTGGATATCAGATCTATATTGTGATTTCTATAAAGTGCTATGAATAATCTATTTTTCCACATTCTAGTGGGCATTCCCACAATCAAATGGTGTGGTGCTGAAGGTGACTACAATGTAATGGTGATGGAATTGCTAGGACCAAGTCTTGAAGATCTTTTTAACTTCTGCTCAAGGAAATTCAGCCTCAAGACTGTTCTTCTACTTGCTGACCAAATGGTATTAGAATCATTGTATTTCTTGGCTATTAGAAATGAGAGTTTCCTAAAAGCTTCACTCTACTTATGTTTGTGTGCACTTTCTTTGAATATGTGTTGTAAATACTCCGTACAAATTAGCTTTTCTTTCTATGAATGTCATCACACAAAAGCTAGCATTTTTTGTATAGCAGTGATAAAAAATGCTATGGTTATGACTAGTAGTTAGTGATTTATAAATTAAATAATGATTTACGGTTTATATTTTCAAACACAAGTGCTATCCAGTGAGTTCACAACCATCCTTTTAAAGAACATCAGGTTACTAAAATGTTCTTAGAATGTGAAGATCAATTGAATAAATAAAATAGTGTACTTCATTTAATGTTTAAACTTAAATGTTAACAAAATAGAAATTTTAGTGTTATTCAGAACAGCAGAACAGCTAAATGTATAATGTCATGTTTACTAATTCTGGAATTATGTTTTTGTACAATTAGATAAGCCGAATAGAATATATTCATTCAAAGAACTTCATCCACCGAGATGTAAAGCCGGATAATTTCCTCATGGGATTAGGCAAGAAAGGCAACCTTGTCTACATCATAGATTTTGGGCTGGCCAAGAAATATCGCGATGCTCGTACTCATCAGCATATTCCTTATCGTGAAAATAAAAACTTAACGGGAACTGCCCGCTATGCCTCCATTAATACCCATCTTGGAATTGGTGAGCTGGCGGTAGATTTTTGTAACTGTTAACTAAATTATCATAGAGTAAGAGCTCCAGAAAAAGCAAAATATATAACTTATCTGATACATGATAAGAGATACTGTGAATTATGAGCACACATTTAATATTTAAAGCACAATACATTGCAAAAAACATAGTGTTTTTCTAATTGAATTCGTTAGATAGATGCATCGATCGATTGATTGATTTGTATGGGATTTATCTTGACCTTGGTTCAAGTGGATTCTAAACTGTAAAATTTAAGAGTACAATGTAACAATAGTGATACAAAATACAAACTTTTAAGCATTTATGTTTCCATGTTCGTCAATTATGAAAGTATAGCCAGGCTTCTTACTTGCTTCCAGAATGCCATGACAGTAGGAGCCATTTTTATTTCAGGGAGCAAATTTTTCTAAAGGAGGAAAGCTCCCAATAGAAAACAGAAACATGAAACAGTACAGACATTTCTTTGCAGATGAAGCTTATATAAGTTTTCATTTCCTGGATGTGTGATTGAATAACTTGGTATTTCATTCTGGGCTGAAAGGAATAATGATAAACTTCACAGATTGTGATTTGGCTCAATTGTCTTGAGTCATCTTTAGCTTCCTGCTTTTACTTCTGTATGAACCAGTTCTCTGATCTTGGCAACATTATTTACAGGCATGCTTAAAATAACTATAAAGTTGTGTTTTTCTTGTGGTTGTAACTTTAAAATCTTGCTTCATAACTTATTGGTTTAAACATCTTTGCACTGTTTCTCCAAATGATAGAACCTAATGGCTCCACTCTTATACTCCTTGTAGAACAATCTCGCAGAGATGACTTGGAGTCCTTGGGCTATGTACTCATGTATTTTAACCTGGGCTCCCTCCCCTGGCAGGGATTGAAGGCAGCTACAAAGAGACAGAAATATGAACGCATCAGTGAAAAGAAAATGTCCACTCCCATTGAGGTTCTGTGTAAAGGATATCCTTGTAAGTTCCCTCTCTGGAATAAATTTCTTTATGTTTTGTTTAAAACTACGTTTACAGTAATGCTTGTTTTATGTAATGTCACATACTGCTATATTTCTATTTTAGGAATAATTCTGGAACTAACTAAATTATCTCTGAGTTCAATGAATATACATAAACTGGCTATTAAATAACTTATTCCCTTCATTCCCTCTGTCATTTCAGAGAGTAATATCCATTCATGGATTTTTAGTTGCATACCATATTCATTCCTTATAACAAACAGCTCACTGTATAGCTAGCCTTCCATTAACAAGTATTTTTTCTTATTGATTGCATTTTTGTATTGCTAAATTTGAAGCACTTAAATTCGTAGCACTTAATCCACTTGCATTGTTCGTTTTGTAAAATTCTTCTTTAAGAATATTTATTCTTCTAATGTTAGCATTTGAAACTGTATAGAGTAGATTCTTCATTTGTATATTTTGCGAAAGAAAGAAATAATACTCTTTCACTCAATTACTATCAGGCCCAATCCCAAAGATGACACAATGAAATCCAGTCAAGTTAAATCCTTACATTTGCTTACACCTAATGGACAGATGAAGCAGTCGGTGCAAGCTTAAATGGACTCAGGGGGATGGTAGAGGACAGGAAAGCTTGGAGGAATGTTGTCCATGGGGTCGCGATGGGTCGGACACAACTTCCCAACTAACAACAACAATGGACAGAATCTTGTCAAGTAAAACTATAAGCCTTTACCCTAATAAATACAGTACATGCAAAGTCTTAGGCCACTATTGGTATAATGTTGTTGGTATAATGACCAGATATAATTATATCTCAGTCTCCTTATTAGAATACAACCTGAAAATACAGGAAATTTGTATGCAGTATTCAAAAACAGAACAAAGCAGAAAAAACGGCTTCCATAGGCAAAAGTGGCAAGATATAATGTGACTTCCCTTTACACTTGAGCAACAGCAGACACTTGGGATCTGTAAACCTAAATGGAATGGAATCCCAAATACTATTATTGTTAACACCTGTTTGTGTCCTGCTGTTTCATGCCAAAACGACTGCTGTGCCAAAAGGTCTATTACAGCAGGTTTTTACAAGACATTTTACATTATTTATTATTTATTTATTAGATTTATACCCCACCTCATTTCCCCAGTCAGGGGATTTCGAGGCGGCTAACAACAATTAA